>JARFIW010000332.1:0-59204 GCA_036346225.1 Platerodrilus igneus | reverse complement strand
TCTGTTGATAGCGTATTATTATAGGTTGTTATATCTTTACGAAAATTGTTATGAAATTTCATTGTACTAACATTTTTAATTGTATAATTTCATGTTTGAGGTTTACTTGACAGGTCTTACAGCTAACTTGAGTGTGACAGGCACGCATAAAAACACCGCCAACTTAGTTTCAGTACTGTTTATTTCGGGCAATACTGTACAATTCTCCGAGCTTCGTTTCATGATATTTTAACCCTCCTTTTAGCCGTTTGTTACCAACGCGTTTCACCTTGGGTTTTCACAGGCTGTTATGCTTATTATATATCACTAATTGTTCAATTAACTCTAATTAAATTAATAATGACTGGCATTGACTCCTACCATTTAATTTTTAGCAAAGCTATTAAATATTAATTACTATTTGTACAATTTGATTAATACCCGTTACTTAAAAATTGAATTAATTAATATAAGTTTCGCATGTAATTTCTGTTTATTCCTTTATACAGGGTGTTTTGAAATTGCTTCGTTTATTTTTTAATTTTAATAATATAAAAAACCACTATAATATATATATATATATATATATATATATATATATATATATAGAGCTGTGCTATTGGACGTTATAGCTTATAATAATATAAAATTTTAAGGTGTAAGAGTTTTGGGACTATATTTAACCACTCATTAGTAAAACGCACATTTATAACTTTGTCGACGTTTCGGGTAATTTATTCCCTTAGTCATGACCTGTTAATGATAGGCTGCAATGCAAATTTACAAAATAGGCGTGACTTACAATATATGGAGATCTGTATAAAAACTTAGTAACTCGAATAACCATCACAAAATAAAAACAGGTACATTTAAAAGAAGAAACACATTTTAAAAATAGCAGTTGTATAAATAAAACTCATTTTATTTACACGACTGTTATTTTTTAATACTTGTTTCTTGAATTAAATGTAGTTGTTTTTATTTTGTGATGGTTTTTCGAGTTACCCTGTTTTTACTCAGAGCTCACATATACATATTGGGGGGAACACCTATTTTGTAATTTGCATTTCACTTTGCCATTCAACTGCCCCATTTGGATCAAAATAGTCTGTATATTTATCTCGGTTAGTTTTGCCGACTACATTAGAATTTCTTGTCCAAAATTTTTTAACCTAGTCAATTCCGTAATACTTGATTACCATTCACACAAAAGAAGCTTATGAGCGAGAGAATCTTCGTAATGATGTAGTGTAGACGCAACATATGAAGTGTCACGCTTTTGTAAAAAAATTATGTAGACTACAAATAGCCCATACAACATAAGTTATATTGATTGATTCGCTCATACGTATTGTTGTAGTTAAATTTCTGAATATTGATGTTATTAAACCAAATGCATTTTCTGGCCCATTTTGTGCTTACTTGAGTCTATAGTTAAAAACTCGTTGATTATAAGTTAGTTTCCTTTGTAGGAAGGGTTTTAAAAAATATTCCTGCAAAGAAAAGCTTCATTCCTGTGAAACAAAATTAAAGTTTTAATCTGTTTCATCGTTGGCTGGTAGATTTCACTAACCTAAAAGCTTATTCATAATTAAAATTATGTTATAGAATATCATTACCTTGTTGCAATTTCCGATAAAATTCTGTATGTTCTTTAACACCACCATAAGAGAGTCGTTCATTTTTTTCTTATGTCGATAAAGATAAACTCATAATTTGCATTTACCAGTGCCATCAAAACTATGTTGTAAATTTTTTTGTAGTTGTAGTAATAATAAGCACCTGAATGTGGAGGAGGAATAATACGAATATGCTTGCTATCTAAAGCACTTTCACAATTTACAAACTGCCATTTTCTTTGAAATTCAGTTACTATATGTTGCCAATCTTATTTTGTATATAGAAACCGTAATAATAGGTAATTAATAATTCATTTCATTTTTACAGGTAACAGCAAAATCAGGCAACCGAAACAAGTTGTCAAATTTGGAAGTACACTCTAAAAAAGTAAAGCAAAGTAAGGTGTCAGTTAATAGGCAAAACTTTGAATTTGTAGAGTATTGTAAGTGCCAATTTGAAAAACTAACAACATAGACGAGTATATTGCTGCTGCAATTTCTTGGGCAAAGAAGGTTTAAAAAATAGCTCCAATACAAGCAATTTGTGCAGAAGCGCTTCTAAATACAATTCTTAGTAAGGAATTATTGCAACAGCTAACCAACACCACAGAGATAATAAATCAGCATCAAATACACCTGAAACCTTCACCTGCTTGCAGTCATTGTACCACATCCACACATTCACCGATCCGCCAGTAATCGTTGCCGCTGTTTGATGTAATAGTGTAACAATTTTTTCGGACGACTGCAAATCTTTTAAAATCATTCATTAAATACGCTGTATTGTATATTTAAATAAACAGTTAAATCTTGCTATATAAATAAATATTTAGATCGGAGCTGTGCAGCCCAATCACAAGACAGAAATTATTTAATATTTCTGGCTTGGTAACTACTAGAAAACGTTAGTCGTTTGAATAGAATCTTCCATATTAGGCTGCTTTCAAATTGCTTGTGCGCATATAGCAGACGTCAATCTGGCACGACCGCTTGAAGAGAAAACGTCATGGAGTTGAACTGGATTCTTGACAGCAACCTGCGTTTAGATAGGCGTTGCCGCGTGACCAAGTGCAAGATGCACTTGAAGTAAAGTGTATTTTAATAATGCGCTCTTAAGTTCTATTAATTATTTCAGTAAGAATCCGTTCGAAAGTTTTATAATTTTTTTGTAAGATAACACTCAAAAGCTCTACGTTTGTTTTAAGAATGCTTTCAAACGTTTAATGATATTTATAGTAAAATAGCGTTTAAACGCTCTATGGATTTTGATAACGAATTATTCAATTTGTTAATTTTGATTTTACTAAAGTTTTAAAATTCGATCTTTGTGATTATCAAACTTATTATCCGTAACGTAATTATGATAATGTTTTATTCTGGACATTCAGAAAAGATAAGATTCCGAGCTACATGTTCAAATACCGTGTGTATTTCTCTGATTCACCGTTAAAATTGTATTGAAGATGATATATTTTGGATAGCCTGTTAAATTATTTGGTTTTGTTTCAACTTGCGAAGATAAGAAACCCTTCAAGTACATTTAAATGGTTCCAGTAAAATTCCGTTTTACTACGTAATAAAGAGTGGACAGTAGGTTGAAGTCATTTGTTTGTCAAAGGATCATATGCTAGCACATTTAGTTTCTACAATATAACTATCTTGTGCAGCATAGAACAACGCTTGCAAGGTAAGCAGGACGACAGCTGATCCCCTATGTTAACCATGAGGCTGAATTTTGTAGACAACATTGTAACAACCTACAATTCTTGTTTTGCTTAGTAAATATGAAAAACTTAGAATTTATCACATTTTGAACTAGAGGTTATGTATGATAATATTATTAAGGAATGTGAATACCTTAATTTTATCTCAACAAAATATTTCATTTAAATTCAATCGTATCTTTAGTGGTTATGATAATATTATTAGATTTTGAAAATTTTAATACACACTTGTAAAGGAAATAACAGATCTGATATTTTGAGTAATTGATGTGAAAAGCCTTAGAAAAATGTTTGATATTTTTAATTCTTAGCAGAGACAGTAACAATTTTCTCATTCTAAGTTTGTGTTGAAGAAATTAAGACTACCTTTGAGATGTATATATGGTACATAAAATTTTATTACTTCGAAGGAAATTTTTAATTAATGAACAATCATTTAAATTATTTGAGTAATTGTTTTATTTTGAACAAGAAGTTTAAGAATAGAGTAATTAGTTCAAGAAGTAAAAAAGGTATTACTACCCTTTACAATTTTAATGTTTTTAGCTCTCACTTGACTAAAGGACACCTCTCTTGTGTCCTTCTTGGCTATACTAATTATATTTTTTACAGATCCTGCTTAGGCAGTAAATACGATAATTTTGTCTGAGGACTTTCAAGTCCCCCTTAGGGAAAACCCTTGTATAGAAAATTTAAGGACTTGGTGACGCCCCCTTGTACCTCTATATTAGTATTATTAGTTGGCAAGTAAATAATGTTTTGTCATAAGAACCACGACCACTCCTCATAAGCTCTACCCGAGGAATAGACCCCTAGCATAGTCGGAAGATAGTTGAGTTTCCATCTTTTTTAAGAGATGCCTTCATCCTAAAAGATCTCATGTTTAACCAAAAGTAACATTGTGTAACATTGTCTTACATTTTGTAAAACATGTTAAACAGGTTACAGGAATTTATATTCAACAGCTTATTACGAAGGTGCATCCAGGTCTTTTAATGAAAATGCTATTGCAAGTTCGATAGGAAATAGCATTCACAACCATGAAACTCAATAATAAACGCCGTGCTCTATGCTCATTCACACTTCATACATTTCTTCAACTTATTATGCATAAAATTTAATGTATAAAACCATACTATTTTTCAGAAAATTGTATCTCTTAAGGAAGATGAACAAAATGGCAATCCAAGTTTTGAAAAAATTAAAAAAAAAGCAGGATAGTTCACCTGGCAATGTTAGCTTGCGTATTGTCAACTGGTTTAAAAGAAGAAGATATATCTGTATATATTTTTTCGTTAGAACAAGGTACATGACTTTGCAATATGGATAATGCTCTAGGTTAAATTCCAAAAGAAACTTTTAAATCTTCATAAGAGCGACCTGTTGCTAAATGAAGTAACGTAACGGCTAGTTTTTCTTCACGCATTCTTGTACTTTTTTTTTGAAATTATTGGAGATACTAGTTTTAACAAAATAGTAAATGATATACTATCCATACGCACGTAGTTTCTATAATCCATGGGAAAATCTTCACGCGATTCATGTAATAATGACATGTAGCCATACCTAAAACGATCTTCCATCCAGTTTTGCACCCAACACCGCTTTTTTCTTCTTTGATTTGCCTGCATATCTACTGCAAACGCTAGCACTACTTTGAAGTTACGTCTTACGTTGCAAGTGTACATTTTAGAAACTTTTAGAAATTTTAAAACTTCACGAGTCATGCAAAACCTCAGGGAAAGTGCTCGATTTCATCATTTACACACACGATTTTATGCCGTTAAACTAGAATGTACGAAATTATCGCGCGTTTGGAGTGTCGTCTACTTTTGAGAGACGATTTTGGAACGCCGCGTTTTTGGCATGGCTTTGCGTTCCAACTACGCACTAAAGAGTGTCAGGGTAAAGATACCCATTGACTATAAACTACGTAGTTAGACGATTCTTGTCAAACGTCTCTGCTGTTCGTGCAAACTATACTACAAATTTATTTATGGCAATAAAATATATTCATAACGATAAAATTTCTTTCTATCTATCTATATATTCCCTTAAAGTTGGCATAATTGTATGAGGGCTAGAACAAAAGAATGTATTGTAAAAGGACGCCTAAGAATTGCTCTACCGCACTTTAGCCATAGAAAACGTTTATACGTGATCCCTTCGTATTCTCTAACATAGCTCGAAGCGGCTTGATTGCAGTATACTATAAACTTAATAGGCGTCTGATAAGAAAGTTTTATTGCTGATCAAAAGTTTTGGAACAATGACTGGGATCCTTGCTATTTATTGTTAATGTAGCTATGCGTCTATACGTTATAGCTAGTGTTAGAATTGTATCAGTTATAAAAGTTAATTTAGATAAATAGAATAAAACTTGCACACGCTTTGTAGTAGTGTAAGTATTTGCGGTTATTAAAACTACATTTACATATCAGGTTCAAACATGTAGCTATGTCCCTACAGTGGCGGCAGGTAGGTCAGTACATATTTCAGTGTTCACTCAAAGTGGATAGGTGGAGACGGTACAACATTTAGGGTTTATTAGTTCAAAACGAACAACTTAAAGTTGTATTAAGGATACTAATTTTAACAAATACCATAAATGTAAAGAATTCGCTGGACTTGGAAAATGGATATCTTATTCCTTACGCTCAAACGCATTCGTAAACCTGAGCTTAATGAAACAGAATTTGACGATTTTCACTAGTGCTTGCAAAAACCAGAAAAATGAAAACCGGTTTACAAAGAAACCTATTTATAAAATCAGCTTTTTAGAAACCTATGTTCAAAACCGGATTCGTCGAAACATGTTTTACCAAAAACCGTTTAACCGAAACCACTTTTACCGAAACCGGTTTTATCAGGCAACCGATTTTATGGATATCGGTTACAAACTTTAACGAAGGTCAGTGCAGCAGTTCTAAATAAAAACGACTTTGTCAAAAACAAAACCGTTTTAATTCGTAGTAGTTTGGTGGGAACAGAATCACGTGGTGTCATGCCAATAGGTCCCGGGTTCGAATCCCGACACGGTCCGCTTGAAAAATGTTAGGTGAGCATTTTTCACAAAAATTACGCCATCGTTCGGATGAGAGGTAAAATGGAGGTCCGGTGAGTGGGTGTTGTCACGCACGTTAAAGATCCCTACCTTGATTGGGACAGCAAGGGTTTGGCAAAATTCCAAACTTTCCAGGTAAAAAAACTCGCCAATGTAGTACTTTCGGGTGGAGCATTGGAAAATCACATGTAAGGTGTCATGGCATTACTAAAAAGAAAGATGCGCTGGTTTGTAACGTTTTTTTTTAATATGGCTGGTCCCACGTTGTGAGCCAGTAAAACGTTTTTATGTTATTTATTTGTTTTGGCGCAAGTAATACTTATTGTTCCAAAAATCTTCCGACACAACTAGGGGTCTATTCCTGGGTAGAGCAATGAGAAGTGGAAGCGGGGGGAGTCAAATTCTGTTTGCAGATCAAACTTAAGCTAAATCAAATAGGCGCCACCAAGTCCTGATGTAATCACGATAATTGCATAGCATAGTTCTAAGGGCGGACGTGGAGACCCAAAGAAAAAAAAGATCGCCTTCGCTGACAAAAACCTGTCTTAATAAAATAAAACGCAGCTCCTGTAAGAAATTGTGATAGTTAAATAAATAAAATAGTGGAACACCATTTGTGTCCTGCAAAAATACATAAAGAAATAATAAAAAAAGTATTTCCAATATAACATTAGCATCAATTTATTACTCAGAAGGGTTGTAGCTAAAATAAAAAGCCTTTAATCTTGAACCAATTGTTTACTAAAGGATCTCTTTTAAAATAATATAACTTGTAACAGAAAATTTAATCATTAACTGCATCAATCTTAAACTTTTAACTTTCATGTTTGTCTTTATTATTTTCAATCAAACACTTTACTTTAAAACATGAACTTGTTGTACAAATAGGGTTTTAACCTGGGCAGATCTTTTCAGGTAGATAACAAATTAATAGCTCCTAACAGTATTAGCATTTGAGCTTTCAAAATTATGTATACTAATTTTAATGTAGATAAAGCTGATCACAAAAATAGACATGTTTACATATATTGTACTAAAGCTGTTCAAAGCATTTGCTTTTAAAATAACATCTGTCAGCTGTACAAAGTAGAAAGATATGACGTCAGTAACACCTGTTGACATTACCGACGATTCATATGGAGCTAAGCATGTTGTTTTTAGAACATTAAATCAATGAATTTTCGTTTTACTACTGGTAAATCCAGCTCAACAATTAGTTGGAACTTTTACAATGTATATGTATTACGCATCAAAGCAAGTTAACGTGTTCCAAATTTTGAAACACATAAAAAGAACTTATAGCTATCTACGAACCAAAACTGCAATTGTCGCATTGTGACAAAGGAAGACGGGATCCCCGTTCTTCAAGCAACGATAACAGCGTTTGCAATTTGAAACCAATTCATCCAAACCAACTTCTATAATTCCTTCGTTCCACGTGTCGAATCATATCCTGTCGCCTTACATTCAGCAGCAATCGTACTCTCAAAACTGAATTACGTCACCTCCTAAAGGTTGCCTTTTACATGTGTTTTACTGTGTCCTTTGTGTTTTAAAAGTTGCATCCTACTTGTCGCGCTAAATAAATTATCTCAAATTATACAAGTTCGCGCAATATATATATTACCGACCGTTATTCAAAGATATCCTCACTATTTGAAATGGATTCGCAAATTGCCGGCCTCCAGCCTAGGATACATGTTGATATCTCTATCACCTGTGGCCGACCATCTTATAACCAGCTCGGGCGGTCACGCCGTCAGGAGGGGAACAGTCAAACAAAGATGTGCTTGTAAATAGCTGTATACGACACAGATATCTGAATATAACTAGATTATTAAAGGACGATGCAGGCTTAGCGTATTACTTTTGAAGTTGAATGCAAATTATTATTGTTATTAATAAAATTGTTACATTATTCTTGAAATTATATGCAAAGAATTATTATTATTAATAAAATTGTTACACTATTCTTGAAATTATATGCAAAGAATTATTATCGAAAATAAAATTGTTACAGGTTGCCGATTTTATATTTAATACCGGTGAACGACCTTTTAAATCACAATCTTAACTAAAAGGGATTAAATTGTTTGTTGAACACTACAGCATGCATGTGGTTTTCAGTTGTTGTAGCAAACATTAATAAGTTCTTTTTTATAAATAGGTAATCGTTTTTCAAACTTAAGGCGATTTATTACATGATCAATCAGTTCTATTCTAATAATTGATAATGCAACGCTGCTTTATTTTATAAATGTAATTAACCTATACCGATCAGAAACACATATGGTGCGTATCCGCGGGGACGATCCATACTGCCCACCAAAATAGCATCCGGGTGCAATTTTTAAATAAAACTCAACTCCAAGGATTACAAACAAAGGATGCATGTTGCAACTAAACAGTATAATAAACCAAAATTAATAAAATTACATATTTTCTATCCAAGAGGACTCAGTGGTAACAATGTAATCCAACGGTTTGGGTTCAGAGGTGGCTTCGAGGAATGGGTTAAATGAACGAGTTACAGGTTACATTCTGAAGGGGGATCACCCGATCAAGTCCGAGAACCCAAAAGCGTTGAATAAGATGCTTAAGGGCAAAAGTGACAGTAGTGAGAAAACTTAATGGATCATAAATACGAGCAACAGTAAAGTGTAAAATACGTTTAGTACTAGTGTCGTCACAGGGTTGGACACTAAACACAAAAATATCTTGAACAGATTGTCATTGAAGGCCAAGCACCTTGATGGTAAATTCTCTATCGTTAGAGTTTAGGTCAGACTAGGCTTGTTGATATTCGACGGCTATATCGTTCAAGAGGAATGGATGATTGCTGGCCCACTTGCGCAACTAAACACAACCTGTACGAGAAAGTTCTATAGTTGATATTTCAACGTTTGCTCCTCTTTAAGGGTAGACGCACCCCACAAAATGTTATCAACATACAAATGATCCTTTACAGCTTGTGCGGATACGGATGGCTAACTTCTTCTAACTCAGTCAATTTCAGAAGGATTCTAATTGCTAGAAGAGAAACCGAAGACACTCCATGGGTAATCATGTTCAGTTGATGTTTGGATTGGCTGGGAAGGGTCTCACTGCCATTGGATTGGCTTATAACTTCGGTAATCAAAATTTGTTTAATATCACTAACAAAAACAAATTTTAGAATGCGTAAAGTCAACAGGATTTTGACAAGGTTGTTTTGGAGCGTGGGCCCCGTAATCAATCCGTCCTTCCAAGACACTCCATTTGAAGAAAGCGTGGAGGCATTGAAAACAACCGCCAGTTTAGGCTGACCATTGTCTGTTTTAAAAATTGCGTGATGCGGAATATAATATGAATAATCACCTCAAAAGCGAACGCCTCATGTTACCTGACGTTTCATAATCACTCATAAAATCAAAATATAATTTACGCAATGCGTGACTGGCATCAAGCGAACGCTCTAATGATGATCAATGTTTAATAGCGATGGATTTAGAACCAGGAAAGTCGGGGCGATTTTCCTTGAACGGCAAATTAAGACTGACTCATCCGTTACAAAATGAAACAACGAATCGTCAAACAATTGCCGTGCCAGATTTTCCTCGGGGGAAGAAACTTTCTTAAAGCAGCTTTCTTAAAGTAGCCAGAACTTCTGGAGATTAGCATCGACACATAGGTCAACTGATACAACATATGAATGTAAGCAAGATGCTGACAAGGGGTCCATGGGGCCAAAGACTATATAGCCGAACATTGTGTTATGTGCGACAGGAGCAGTAGAGCTGTCAATTATTTTACCATCTAATAAATATTAGCAGCAATATCTGCTCCTAATAACAATTGAACCAGAGTCTGTCGTTTTCAATGTGCATTTGCGATCTTCAAATTCTCTAAGTGAGGCCACCAAGTTTCTACCGGGGTAGAGGGAAGTTTTCACAAATGTGTGAGATAACCATAAAATTCACCTTGAAAATTATAATCGGTGGGAACAGATTCATAATCTTAGATGGGGCAAATATTTGCTGAAACCATACCTAATGCTTGCTGCTAGGTCTGGCCCAATTCAGAAATCGCAACAGATGAAGGACGTGACGAAAAGCCAATTGCCTTGCGACATGCTTCGGTCACGGTAATAAATGAGATTTGACTACCAGTGTCAACAAGAACACGAATAATTTGGGGTTGCTTGTTCCTATCGAGCATTTCACAATAGGCAGTAGGCAGAAAAGCTAGGTCAGTTGTTGCGGTGAAATCAACTATCCTAGTGCACACAATATTGCTAGAAATATCTGGAGGTAAACTATCTATTTGGGTGGTATCAGTTGGGGGCTGCAAAGCCTCATTTGAGGATACATAGTGTAACGATGAATGATGTCTCGACGATGACATTGGCTAAATGTAAACTTTGATGAACAAGTTGTCACCATATGATTAGGACGAAAACAGTTTACACATACACCAACGCGTTTTGCTTGTTCGTATCGTTGAGCACGGACAATTTCAAGAATTGCTCGCAGGCATAAAAAAGTGCGTTCCTTTACATAGAATACAAGGGGGGAAGTTTCTTAATTTTCCCTGTGGCAATTGTTTATTATTAGTTTGAACTATAAATGTTTTAGATTTCGCATCAGACGAAGAACGCAAAAATTGCCTGTGGCTGAACCTGAAGGAATAGCTCCTCTCGAGGGTTTAGAATGGACAAGATTGTGCTAAACTGTACACTACTTTACCAAAAAATCTTTCTCTACAACACATGTAGGGACTTCTGCTGAATTAAAGGACAATTCGAACCGTTTGCGAAAGGTTTCGTCCAGTTGACTTAGTAATAGGTCAACAAGAACAAAGTCCCAACCTTTAACCTCAAATTTTCAAGATTTTAGAAAAGCTATCCAAAAGATGGCAAAGTTGCTTTCAATTTTCTGTTTGTAAGCAAGAATGACCTTTGATTAGTTTCCAATGGTGATTGGCTAACAATCGTTTGTTGGAATATTTTTTGGCAAGTGTTTAATAGGCCGACTAATAATTGTATGCGGTTACCGGTATACCTTTGGTAGGAGTTAAAAGTTCTTGTTTTAATGAGAGAAATAAGTACTGAAATGTCTCTGTCTTTAATTTCAAAATTGTGTATCAGCGCATCATATAGGTCAATAAAGCTAGTCCATTGCTATATGTCTCCCGAGAAAACATTGAGTTGCACCCCAGCAAGGCGCACATTTGACATTTAAGGTGACGGGCGCTGCTGAGCAGGCGTGGCTGGAATCCCAATAGGCGGAAACTTGGCTCCAATTTGTTCTGCAGTACAGGAATTGCAAGATGAATTTTATCAATGAACTTTTAAGCAGACGAGGTTGTTCCTCTCCGCTAGAAGCTTGCAAAATAACCAAATAATTTTGATTATATTTAGTGTAGATGTGTTCTATTGTGCTGCACTGAACTCTCAGTAGTGAAAAAACAACCATATTCATTGGTAGGTACAATAATACAAAATAATTGTTCGTTTACTTTTAGTAAATACCTCAATATTTATAGCTGTATTGTTCCTGTTACAACAAATATTTGATTTGTTTTCTTACTAAAAATTAATATCCTTACCTCTTTAACACACATGAAGACTTCAAAGTAGTATGGCGCTATCTACCAGAAACTATAGTACCTAAGGTCGGCACATGCAATCCGTGGTAGTTTCACAGATAGAACACTAGTGTTGGTAATTCAAATCAGTAAAAGTTTCACCAGCGAATTTTGTCACGTGGATAATTAATTAGGAATATATTGTTTTGTTATCACTAAGTAGTTGCAACATAAATGGATAGTTTTGTTCCACAGAACGGTTTAAATGTGGGTCGTAGGACAATGGAACGATATGGTGGAATGAAATGGATGGTGGACTGGAGGGAAACATTGAACCTTTGGTTACAACAATTGACCTTTATATGACCACGGGGGCCGGTATAATTTAAATGAAGATTAATGAAAGTATTAGGTTAAGTGATAACAACATCTGGCAGCACACACGAATTGGCGTGTTTAGATACGTGGGCACGCATGTGTAATTTACAACAGGGTTGATGCAAATTTGAAGGCACCTTTTTAAAGGTCTTCCCGCGACATACTTTTCAAAACGTCAGAACTATTTGGCGTTGATTGTAGTTACTCTGCCCGCGTACTCGCAATCACCGATGTTCGATTCAATTCGATTACCGAGGCGCACACAAATAATACGTCTGTTATACTTTTAAGCAACTTGATTTGCCTATCCGCGGGGATGATCCACTCCGTATGCATTCCATTAGTAGAACTTCAACTATGTGTAGTTGACCAGCAAAATTTTCCGTAGGCCCCTAGTAGAATCGAGATTATGCTCCAAGTAAAAGTGCAACACCCAGATAGTTATAATTATTCCTTTTGTGCATAATTTTGATGTACTGTAACGTATTTTTTTTTCTAGTTACACTTCGTTCATTAAAATAAAAATAAAACAGCTATAATTTAAAATATTTAATTTGTGAATTACCGTCCAATAGAAATTAATACACAAAATTGATAACAACACATAGATTCCTTTACCTTTATGCTCTAAAGTTCGTTACTAAGCTCTGTCGAGTTGTCAATTTGTTCACTTCATTATCAGCGTTTGAACGGGCAAGCTGCTCTGCAGGATAAGTGAAGTCAAGATGGTCGTGTGTAAGCAGGTGGCTTCTAACAGTGTTAGAAAAAAGAAGATTAATTGATTGAGATGGAATCCCCTTTGACATCATTAATACAGTTGGTATAAATTAATTAAATAGATTATACTAATATTTTTCATCTTAGTGCAATATCTTAAAGCAATATCTTAAGGCAATATTTTAAGGCAAGATCATATATGGTTACATCTTATATAATATAAAATGCAGTATCATAAAAGGCAATTTCATATGTGTTCCGTATATTTCAACTTCACCAATAAATAACATCAAACAGGTAAATCTTGGAGCAAAAATTTTGTTGGAGAATTAAATTCAATCAAGCTGAGGTTGGTTTCGTTATATAATAGTTGTATTCCGAAGAACTTTGATATTCGATGGTTATGGAAATTTCCGACAGCTGAGGTCAAGGTCCTATATCTTTCGTTCAGAGCAGTTTCGTAGCACGTGAGTATACCTTAGGATTTAATCACTTTGAACATTAATTAAATTGCAATAAAGAATATAACATTAAAAATTTGAGTAACGTAAAAAGAAAATAGCTTTTGAGGAATCAGTGAATTAAATAACAAATCTATTGTTTGCCAGAATGTTTGCACATGTACACAAATTGTACATTTAATGTGGTTGTTAATGGCATTTTATGTCAGATATATAAAAAACATAGATTCAGTTGTCCTATCTAGACGTCACATGTTGTCTTACTTTAATTTAAAATACGTTTAAATATTTTGAGGTCATGAACTTTCATTTATCATCGACATGTGAAATTTGCGTACTTACTGTTAAATACAAATAACTTAGAGTAATTACATACTACACTATCAGCACTTTGATAATTAAATTTTACTGTGAAGGTCGACGAAGTACTTCATTGGCTTAAAGAATATTATGTAATATGATTAATTTAGAAAATTTGAAGTCAGTATATTTAATTTTTGTAGAAAGATCCATTCAGAGATCTTCCTATTTTTGAATGCAAAACTTTACTAGTATATTTCTGTTCTAGAAAAATAATTAAGTGAAAAATTTTTTTTAAGAGATTCGAATTTAAATATTATAATTACATGAATCCAAAAAATTTATCCAAATAGAATCTATTTTGTTTTTGAATAACTTTTTATTATTTAGAATTCAAAAAAAAACAAAATTACAAGTCATCCCCGATTAGAAATTGTGTGTAATGAAAACAAATTCCCTGGGTATATATTTTAGAATCCTAAATTCTATTATTTTATTTTTGGCAAATATTTTTGAGGACACAAATGGTGTCCATGTTGTACCTTTGTTTGTTCACAGGTCAAGCCGAGACATCTGTATGACATCTGGTGTTTGAGGTCTTGGTAAGTGTGTTTTAAAAAGTGAAATTCAGGTTTTATGGCTATGTTAGTGGTGTTGACATAAGGTTTCCGCATTCCCCTTATACAAGCACAGTTAAATTTTGTTGGTTATTGTATTGAAAAATACGGTGGCGCTCATTAAATATATTTTTGGTCTTTTAACAACCTATGACCCAAGCTCATGATCTACCTATAGCTAACACTCGACTAGCCGTTTATGTCTTAAGAGTTTTTTTTTATCTCAAGCCATTCTCCATTCAACTTTACCTTGGGCTTACATTAATAAGAAGAAATTCTCGACCTTGTGATATCAGGTTAGGGTTTAGGAAATTTAAAGGTGTAATTTTTTAGCTGATAGTCACGAGGATAAAGTTAATAATAAAAAATCAAGCAAGAAATTAAATATTTATTACAGTACCAAGTTTGATACTGCTATACTACGCTATTCTTAGAGATGAGATATATGAATAAATATGGGGGTTACGGTACTTCTCCATTTTCATGTCTCAGTTATATTATAAGGCACTAAAGATGTCTTCTAAATAAAATACTTATGCTGCACATAAATATGAAAGCTTGAAAATTGTTTCTTCAAATTTAAAAGGAATATCAACAAAGCACTTATTTTAAACTAACACTTTTATACCCAGAGTGAGCTAAAAATAATCAAACACTGAAACTGGGAGTAAAATACATTCATATTTTTATTTCCTTTTTGTCTATTTATGTACAAAAACAAAATAACTGAAGTTGCTTTGGCTAATATTAAATTTTTCTAGTGCATATTACCTACGATTACTTTTATATTCGAAAACAGTGAACCTAATTTGAAAAAGTACAACCTATGGTACAAAATTAGTAAAACATATACCATCAAAGTTGGTTGCTTGCTACCAAGCTCTCTGGCGTGGTACCAATACTTCGTGCGTAACATATTAGTCATAGCTCTAAATACCAAAATCGGTTTTTGAGTAAGTTTGCCAAAACTGTTTTACTAAAACAGCTATACAAATACCGTTTGTACTGCAATCAGTTTTATCAAAACCGATTACGTCAAATTCAATTCTTCGGAAGCCGATATTACCGCAACGCATTTTACTAAGACGAGTTCTACCAAAACCGGTTTCACCGAAACCGAAGTTGCCGAAACCTATTTTACCTAAACCAGTTTAGTCGAAATTTTTTTTTGCCGATACCAGTTTTGCTGAAATCGGTTTACCAAAACAGGCTTTCAGTTTTGATCAAAACCGCCGTTTTACCGAAACCGAGTTAGCGGCTTTTGAAAACCGGTTTTGCTGCCAACCTTAATTTTTATATAGAGCATCATATTCCGATACATAAAGCTTATACGTTTTAGTAATTATGAAAATGACTTCAAATACACTTTCGACTCTAATCTTTACAATTTCCAAAGAACTCGTTGCGGAACTGAATGAGCGTTTGGTTAATTCCAAATCTTTACTACAATCCTTTAAGGTATTCATTAGCAAATAATTGTCATTTCTGAAGAACCTCTTCATGAAGAAGAATACATTTCATTTGAAATATCTTTTTTCAAAAGTACCACTAACACATCGATAATTGTTGAAAAATGCATTACTTCCGATTTGGCCGAAGTTCCTAGGTCATCCCGTTCTTTTAGTTCGTGTTCTGAAAGGTCAGAGTCGCGCAATTCTAATTTCGTCAAACTTCGAACGATAAATTTATCGCACTATTTGGGGAATTTAAAAAATTGCGTCGAATATAGAGCCACTTATGACCCTCTAAGCAACTTGAAATTACGTCCATTAGGGACATTCAGCGTTTCCGCCATTTCAGAATCTCTCTTAGGGGCTCGCCCTACAGGTTATTCAGCCCCTTGAGTTTGTTTCGTCCAATTTTTATCTTGCATGGGAAATGTTGCGCAAATGAACAATAACACGCATGGGAAATGTTGTGCAAATGAACAATAACACGCACATGATCGTTCACAATCATGCCTAATCGTTGTTCAACAATGAATCTCATTCAGAGCAGTCGCTTATCAGACTGCATCAGCAAACATGTTGGTGCTTCACCCTCTCTATCAGATATCAATAGAGACATTTCTTATTTACGTTGTTGCAAACAAGCTTACTCCAAGGAAGCGCGAACCTGTTTGAATATCCGCACCTCAAAATCCACCCACTTTTGTAAAATTCTAATGCAATAATGATAGCACTAAAATTGTTTATGATTGTAGCGTTTTTACGAGATAGTGCGTAAACAAATTGACATACACATAAAAGCGAACGCGCTTTGACATCGACGAAAACGAATCAGCTCGCGTCAACTATCTAAAGCGAAGTGCACTTTTACACATGTAATATTTGAAAACTAAACAGGTCGTTCTTTATAATAACAAAATAAATATAATGCGATAAGAAATTAGGATGGGGCGGTAACAATGATTTTTAATGTTTAATATGAATTAATTTGCTAATTTAGACATAACCTTCAACATAATCTGCCCACCCTAAACAACTGTTTTGTAAACAATTAAACATTAATCGAATTTCACCATTGGTAATGGAATCAACTTATGCACCGGACGCACATAAGTTCCGTGTGCGGTTTTCACTTTTGCGATGCGCACAATTTTGTCCTGCCCAGGAAAAATTTCTTCAATTCGCTCAATAGGCCAACTCAAGGAAGCATTATTCTGGGCTTTAGGTACACAATTTTTCCCTTCTCTATATCTTTTTTGGGAGCGGTACATTTACTTTTTTGTATGAGCGTATGCAAATATATGCGTTTCCATCGTTTCCAAAAACATTGTGCGGTTCCTTGCGTAATTTCATAACGATCCAAAATATTAAGCGGAACATCCTACTTATCAATTTCAAGCGGAACCAGGAGCAGATGGCTAACTAGAAAATGTTCTAGCGTGAGATAGTCAACGTCGCCAATGGCATCATTTGATATCGTGCCCAGAGGATGACTGTACAAAACGCCTTGTATTTTAGCGAGAAAAGTACACATCTCCTCAAAAGTGAGTACTAATGGACCCAAAATTCTGGTCAAATGATATTTTGTTGGTTTGATTCCGGCTTCAAAAATACCTCTAAGATGAGGGGCAGCGGGTGGATTAAAAATCCACTGTATTTCACGCTAAGCTACGTGTTCCGAAAAATCTGCGTCTGATTCTTGGAGCAGTTTGGTGACTTCGTGCAAATGTCGCAATGCACCCTTGAAATTGCTACAATCGCTACAAATTCTTTTACAGAGACCTCTTCTAGCAACAGAGCGGTCTAATTCGGTTAAAAAAATATCCCTTTGAGCGACTATAGCGTTTCTTCGTGAACTGTATTTAATTGTGAAAGGTCCAAAAAATCAATTCCCACATTTAAATTTGCATGACCTTCTTCAAAGCGTGTCGGCGGCAAATCTGCCATTTGCGGCGTCATGCTAAGAGCTTTCAAGCAGTGGCATATGATGCACCGTCTAATTTGCTGGCGTAGTAAACTGCGAATTTAGATTACCCAATATCGTCGTTGAATAAGAGCTTAAGTGGATCAAGAACAAGCATGCAAAGTAATTTTATGATAGTAATCACAAACTGAAACAGCTAATTGTCTATTTTTTGGTAAAACAAGCGAATGTCGTACTGCGCAAGGGAGGAAGAATATTTTAATAGTCCGACCACCCTAGGAAGCCCCCATTCGTTCAAAAATAGATTGAGAGGCAAAAGACAAGAGAAACACGTCTTTTTTCCATTACACATTTTATATCATAAACGAAATAGAAACTTTGTATTTCTTTATACAAATTTCGAATAAGTGAAACGAGATTACGAAGTAATAAACTCCATAGATTTGAACGTTAATGAAGTTTTCAAAAAAAATACAAAGTTTCTATTTCGTTCAGGATATAAAATGTGTAATGAAAAAAAAAGACGTGTTTCTCTTGTCTTTTGTCTCTCAATCTATTTTTGAACGAATCGGGGCTTCTTAGGGTGGTCTGGACTATTAAAATATTCTTCCCACCCTTGCGTAGTACAGCACTCACTTGTTTTACCAAAAAATAGTCGATTAGCTGTATCAGTTTGTAATTACTATCATAAAATTACTTTGCATGCCTGTTCTTGATCCACTCAAACTCTTATTCAGCGACGATATTGGGTGATCGCTGTTGCTTTGCGAAGATAATACTTAAAGTATGCAGTAAGTATACTGTAATTTAATAATTACGATGGTACAATGAATGCAGAAGTAATGTTATAAATGCAAATTACATTTAAAAAATTGGAATTTATTAATTACAATCAAGAGACAAAATTCTTCAATATAACGCTATTTTAAAAAATTTATTACATAATTGAAAGGAAGATTTAAGCATAATGTACTTTGGTAACTGCTGTTTGAAATGAGGATTTTAAATATGGAAAATTTGTAAGCCGATTTGACGTCAATTTAAAATAAGAATATATTTAATTCCGAGGAGCGTTTTTGTGGTTTTTGCAAGTATTATTTTTAACTGATATTAGCGTATTTGTATTTAATTTAAGGTAGAATAATAAGTGTTAATCCAATAATAATTTTTTTTGTAATAGATTTTTTTACCAGGAAAGTTTGTGTTCAAAGTTCGAAACACTATGAACCTTTAATAGATTAGTTGTCAAGGATTTTAGGGCAAAAAAAATCTTTCAAGAGTGGCAATAAATATAACCAGGTAGACCATCCATAACAAAGGAAATTTAGTTCTGTAAATTTAAAATAAGGTAAGGAACAATTTTTTTATAATAAGTATTTCTTAGAAATTATTTTATGTTTGAAAGAAACGATGTAGTAAATGCTTTTGTATGAGAGAAAATATTTCATACTATATAAACGCTTTGCGATACTGCTGTGTTTTATTTCATTCTAAAAACTTCGTCAATTCTGTTAAGCTAGCCAGGAAAAGTTAGAAAAGAAAGGTGGGTAAACAATTCCAAGTTTTATAAATTTCTGTATCTGTATCACAGCGCTCTTTTAGGCTTTACCGCATTACTCTTTTAGTGGCGCTCAACGCGGAGCTTAGCACATCATTATTATAGTGGCGCCCAACGCTGGCTAACACATCATATATATATATATATATATATATATATATATATATGTATATATATATATATTGCTGTGATAAGGCTGCTTGAGAGCGTCGCTGAAAGAGTGAAATGAAAATGGCCCCGCATTGAGGTGCCGCTAAAAGAATGCTGCGACAACGTCTCGCTTTGTGGCGGCGTTACTAATAGAGTGCTGTGATACAGATACAGCAATTTGTTTAACTTGAAATTGTTCACCTACCTTCCTTTCTAATTTTGCCTGGCTACCTCAACGGTACTGACAAAGTTTTTAAAATGGAATCAAACATAGCAATATTACAAGAATTTATACATTATTAAGTATTTTCTCTTATACAAAAGCATTTAGAACATTGTTTCTTTCAAACATTATAATTTCTAAGAAGTGTTTATTACAAAAAAATATTGTTACGTACCTTATTTTAAATTTACAGAATTAAACTGATTCTTTTGAGGTTGTGTTTATTGCCACGCCTGTAGAGTTTGTTTGGCCAAGGCAATCCTTGACAGAAAATCTATTAAACAGCCAGAGTATGTCAAACTCGGATCACAAATTCTCCTGGTAAAATAAAAATATTATATGATTAACGCTTATTATTATACCTTACATTTAATATAAATCAGTTAAAAATAAATCTAAAAGTGATACTTGCAGAATCCACAAAAAGTTCCTCGTAATAAAATATCTTTTTATTTTAAATTGACGTCAAATTAGCTACAAGATTCTCCATAAACAAATTCTCATTTCAAGCAGCAATTACCAAAGTACATTTATAGTTAAATCTTCTTTTTGATTATTTAATACAATCTTTAAGAAGAATTTTCCTCTTGTAATTATTAATTTTCATTTTTCGTTGTAAGTTACGTTTAAAATATTGCTTCTTTTTTCATTGCAACCTCGCCACTATTAAATTACAATATGCTTACTGCATACCCAAATACTATTTCCGCATAGTAACTGCTCGCGACTTAAAATAACAGTTTTTGCTCGAATGAATAGAATCAAATTAATAAATGCCTCTCTAATCCATAAACGCTTCTTTATTTACAAATTTATCTGTTTCTAGAAGCTTACTCGAATAGTGTGGAACATACTCATATAAGGATCTTGGAAAAAAACAATTAGCGTCTAAAT
The DNA here is from genome assembly GCA_036346225.1 of Platerodrilus igneus. Classification (NCBI taxonomy): domain Eukaryota; kingdom Metazoa; phylum Arthropoda; class Insecta; order Coleoptera; family Lycidae; genus Platerodrilus; species Platerodrilus igneus. The sequence continues at coordinate 38,583 of JARFIW010000332.1, read as the reverse complement.
ATACGGCGTTCTATTACCTAATTATCTGATTTTAGTTACTCGTGACGCGCTATAGAGTCCTTGTTTCACATATACTATTATTGCGGCGTCGCATGCTAATGCTAAAATATCATCTATTTTTTTCGGTTATTCTAGAGATTTTTCAGTTTACCTTGAATGTTCAAGATGCTTCTTGGAACAAATGATTATTTATTTACGTAGTTCTAAATTCGATGACGCATATTCTTGAAAATTCTTTATTTAGAATTAATTTCTGTAATCCACGGGTAAATTAATTTAAACTTCAATTGCTTTTTAATGCAAAAGGGGCTGCATTTTTATAGAAAACACTCGCTTTCGTGCCTCAGTATAAAAATTGAGGTTTAAATAAACGTTGATTAGGCTAAATGCGTAAAGCTAGTAATCTTCTTTGCTTCTTACAGCAATTCAAAAAACATTTTTACGTGCATCAATTTGGGTTAGCATTGAAATGCATTTTACGGTATCTACAAATTAATTATTCATACAACTTACGTAATTTGCTATTTATTTACAATACGCTTATATAATACAGGGTGATTATTTATACACGCGCAATTTGCGTTTTTGCATGGCACTAATGAATAAAAGTATGCTTGTATTTTTGGATTTTGGTGTATTGTGATTATCTTTTGTTGGTGTTGTTCTGTGATTATATAGAAGTTTCTTGATCAATGTTTTTGGATAGTTGTTATCTAATAATATGTTTTCCAAAAGTGATAAGTTTTTTGTATATAGAGAAGTGTGTGATAACCTTTTGATCCAGTTTTTGAATTCTAAAATAAAGTTTATTTTCATGCTGAAGGGATGATTTGATTTATAATTTAGGTAACGTTTGGAACTCATTCGTTTTTGATACCAATCTGTAATTACTGAATTATTTTTTCTTATTAATAACATATCTAAAAATGCGATCGTGTTGCTATTTTCAATCTCAATGGTGAATTGTGTTTGGATTGTAATTGTTGAATATTTGTAAAGTTGTATGTATTTGGTCCTCAGGTACAGCTGTCACTATGTCATCTACGAATTTTTTAATGAATGGTAAAGGAAGAGATGGTATGACATTGTCACGTAGTGAGTTTATTACAATTTCTGCTATAACTTGGCTTATATTTGAACCCATTGGACATCCTGAGATTTGCCAATAATATTTGTGTTTATAGGAGAAAAAGCTTGTGTTGAAGATGAAATCTACAATTTCTAAAAAGTTCTTTTTTGGGATGCTGCAAATGTTTTCGATATTTTTAAGAGCGAGTTCTTTTGGTATGTTTGTGAACAAGGAGACGACGTCCAAGCTTATTAGTACGTAATAATCCGGTAGTTTGAATTCATTTATGAATTCGGAAAATGCGAAGGAATCTTTTACGAAATATAAGTTATTATTTATAGATTTATTTAAAATTTCGGATATGAATTTGGATAGTTTTTCGGTAGCGCAGTTGTTTGATGCTACTATAGGTCACATTGGATATCCGTCTTTGTAAATTTTTGGTAACGCATATAATTTTGGTAATGTACTAGAGTAATTATTAAGTTCCTTGGCTTGTTTTTCAGTAATGTATTTATGATTTTTTAAATTTTTAATTATATCTAAAGTTCGTTTTTGTAAGTTTGATGTGGGGTCTTTTTTAATCTCTTTGTATGTCGTTTGATCACATAAGAGTTCATTTACTTTTTGGTCGTAGTCTATAATTGACATTGCTACTGTCACATTGCCATTATCTGAGTTCATGATGACCAAATTTGGATTTTCTTTTAGAATTTTGCTACAATCTATAAAATCCAAAAGCAGTTTTGGCTTTTTGTTTTTGTGTTTATGTATAAAATTGGTTATAATATTAGTGGTGAGTGCTCTGTATGTGTCCGTTTCTTCATCTGTATTGACATTAGATATTATGAGTTCTGTATCTGCTAGTAAATTGATTATTGTTGTATCATTAATTGTAGGAGGAAGTGAAAAATTTGGATCTAATGACAGTACCTGTTTTATGTTTTCTGGAATGTCAATTTGACTGATGTTTTTGAACCATCTGTCAGTTTGATTATTTTTGAACATGTTTAATTTTGAGATGTCATGAATCTTTTTCAGGTTACTGCTTTTTTATCTTATGAAACTTTTTATTAAAAATAATATTTTGCCTTCGATAATATTCATTAATGATATGGTGTGGAAGAATATGGGTGACATTTTCTATTACTGATTTTAACTCTTTTTCTAGGTTGTTGATAACACGATGAGTAATTTCAATTTCAAGATTTAGAATTTTTGTGGTGTGTTTATCGTTAAAAGTCTTAATTTTGAATCCAATTGTTTTACTATCACTATCAAATAAATTAAAAATATTTTTTCCAGCATTAGGAATGTGCTTGGGTAGAATGTCTTTCATTCTGCATTGGAGGAGAAATATTCTTCTATTTTTCATTGATGCCAACTTGTTGTTAATATTTGACCAGCGTTTTAGTAGAGTGCTGGTGTTTGCTCCATATTTGTTTGATATATATATATATATATATATATATATATATATATATATGTTATGTTATGTAATGTTCTATATAATATCCAAGGTTAGACGCACTTATTTAATACTCATATTCATGAAATATCTAATTTAAAACTAATGATAAACAAGATCGTACAAAATTTAATTACTGAATTAATATCGAATGCTATTTCAGTGTGATAGAGCTTTTTGAGATTTCAAATAGGTGTTTATTTAATTTAATTTAAAAAAATCAAACGTAATTCCATTTGAGGAAGCTTCTGTGGATTGTATCAAATGTTTATGTTCACTATTTGAATGGACACTACTGTTAAAAGTAAGACATACCACAATATCTAAAAAATTAAGTCATTTAGCATGTTTTAGTAGAAATAAGTAGTTATAGGATGTAAAAATAATGTTTGTTTAATGTATGTTCACTATATGTATGTTTATTATAAGTAGTAGGTACCATAATATCTGAAACAGAATCATTTAGTATGTGATGTTAGAAAATAATTGTAAGTTAAAGAAAATATTGAAAACAAAATGTAACCAATAGAAATAGGACCAAGTGATCAGAATGAAATGTTTTGGAAGAGTTATTAGAGATGTTTATAAATAATTGATCAAAGAGTGTAACTTTATTAACTTTATAGATATAGTAGGCAAATGTAAAATTTTTAAGGGATCTCCTAGGTGATAAGGATATAAATAAAAAGGCTTATAAAACTTGTAATATAAAGAATAGATGTGTTTTACCTGCTCTCGTGTTTTATTCAAGTATTAAGAGCTGAAGCTAGTTGAAAGAGTAATTCTGAAGTTAAAAAAGTTTGTGCAACGTGTAGTAAATTTAAAAGGTTTATACAACCATTAGAAGCACAGGAGATTATTTGTTCTTCAAGTGAAATGTATTTGGCTTCCAAGCTGATGTGAATTGAGGTACCGAGAGCTACAAATAGTCCAGAAGATTCCATTATTATGAGCAGTGTTCCCGCAGTGATAGTTTGAACGAGTCCTAGTTAGATCGCCGATTCTGAGTATCATTTTTCATTATAACATCCTTTTAGTATTTCTAAAGCCTGAAATTAAAGCGTGAAATTTTAAATACAACATATTAAAACTTAATTTAACAGGTATTGGGTACATCCAAGTTTTGGTGGTCTGTATGCAGTCAAGGGTCCATTCTTGTAAACACAGGCGAACTTCAGTGAAATTATACAGGTATAAAATAAAGTAGTTTTTATAATTGTAACACCTAAAAAGCTGTGGTATTTATTGAAATCTAAAATTTTTTATCAAACGTTAAGCATTCTAAACCTTGTTTACTGTCTGAATAAAATTGGTAGTAAAGATCACACCCAGTTTTAGAGCAAGTATATTAAAAAAATAACTAGAGGGTGCTGTATCTGGCAGTGGTTAAAATATAGAAATACAGTTTTGTACCCACACTGTTTGTTTATTATTATTTAAATTCATTAAAACCTGAGATAAGTTTCAAATAAGCCGTGGCATATTATTGGTTCACAACCAAGTTTACTTTTATCCATTTATTAAATCAATATAACAAAGAACAGGCCAAAATATAAATACAGATAAATATTAAGGAAACGTAGCAGACACGAGATATATATTATGTGGCAATCCCAACGTGGAGCTGTTTGATTGCGAAATTATATAGGATAAAAACTTGGTGGGGCCACTGACTAATTACATTAAAAAAATAGAAATTTGGTATTTGCTGTGTATATAATTATTTTAGAGCGTGTTATATATTATTATCATTGGAGTTTTTGTGTATAGAAAGGGCACAAAAATTCAGGAAAAATTTATCTATTTATATTGTTAGAATTACGGTGTACAGAATGTCAGAGGAAAAATTAATAACTAGGTCAGGTAGGATCTATGGAATAGACACGATGGTAGTAGACAGGACGTGTGAGAGAGGGCAAGGTGAAGTTTCAACAGTCGAGCATGTGGAGCCGGAGGTCTTAGTAGGAGGTTGGTCCGAAGATCAAGAGATGGTACAAACTGAAGAAACAATTAGCAATAAGGATATCGTTAGTTTTTTTAAAAATTTTCAGACCATGCTGCAGGGGTCGATTGCAGATAACAAAGCATTTCAGATCAGGAGTGAGGCGTCCATTGCAGAAAACAAAGCATTTCAGATCGAATTACAAGGATCGATTGCAGAGGTAAAGATTTCTCAGGCCGAAACTAAGGACAAGTTAGAGGGTATGGAGTCGAAGATCGAGGCGTTTAAAGTGGAAATGTTGGAGAGTTTTGGAAAATTTAGGGGTGAAATTCAAATAGAAATGGATACTAGGATGCAGGTGATTGAAGGAAATGTTTCTGCGGGTATGGATGTGTTCAGGGGAGAGTTGAAAGAGGTGGATCAAATTCATACCAGAAATTATAAATGCCTGGAAAATACTGTGAAGGGACAAAAAGAGGAAAGTATCCTTAGTCGACAGGATATTATAGGTCATATTAGAGCTTGCAAGGACGAGACGGAAGAGGTTCGACGAAATACAATTATACTCGGGGGTCAAATGCAAGAGAAAATTGATGTGGTAGAGGGATGTTTTAAGCAGATGCAGACTAAGATCCAGGATGTTGAAAGGGTTCGGTTGATGGATCAGGGTGGTAAGTTTTATTTAGGGAAAGAGATGCTGCCTAAATTTGAAGGCAAGATTGGTGAACAACCGATGGTTTTTCTTAGTAAGCTGGATGAGATGGTGGAAGGTGAGCCAGAACGACTTCGTCTACAAATTGTAAATGCTACTTTGGGTGGACATGCAGAGAAATGGAATAGCATTGTTAAACAACAGTACGACACGTATGAGGGTTTCAGAAGGTTATTTATCGAGCAATACTGGGGCTATACACAACAATCTAACATTCGAACAAATTTAACGACAGGAAAATATCATATTTCGATGGGCACACGTGAAAATTACGTTATTGATAAGTATAATTTGGCACAATATTTAACTCCGAAATTAAATGAGGATGAAATCGTTATTCTGCTCTCACGACATATGGAAGTTGAAGTAACTCGTGCGGTAGCGATTCAAAACATCAAAACTTTGAAAGATTTTCTGGAGATCATGAGGAATTACGATTGGGCTAGGTCGATGGAGAAACCTCGAGAGGTGCAAGAGAGCAAAAACTGGGATAGGGGACGCACGATACATGAAAGGAATGGATATCACAACACATATAACAACAGGCAAGGTAACAGGTTTTATGACAGGAATTACTACAAATATGGAAATGGAACGAACAGGCATGGTTATCAAGGATCTAATAGTAATGGCTGGAACAGGGAGCATCGACATAATTATCCTTCACGAGAATTGGGAAGATACCAAGGAAATTATAACAAAAATGTACAGAATGACCCAGGACCAAGAGATTTTGAAGACAAAAATAGAGCTATACGACCAGAGTATAATGAAAAGGCAACTGTCAATAATATAAGAGTTCTACAAGAAAAAGGGGAAGATTTGAATAAAATCGAGATAGTCGAGGTTCATGAACCTTCTCTGAAAAAAAAAACGTCGAATTTTTAAGAGTAGAAGAGTTTGATTTGGGTGCGATGAATAGTTCTAGTTATGTTAATGTTGTTTTAGATACTAAGTGTTTTAAGAAAGATTTACCGTTCATTTATTTAGTTATAAGTAGTGGTAAATACGTTGGTTTAATTGATACCGGTTCACAGTTGTCGTTAGTTAAAGAGGAAATAATTTTTAAACATAGGGAGGTATTCGAGGGAAAGATAATTAATATCAAAAAGATTAATTTAATATCTGCAATTAATGAGAAATTGGAGGAGATAGATAGGGCAGTAAGAATGTCGATAATTGTAGGAGGAACTAGGCTGGGGGGTGCTTTATTTTTAATGGTAGAGAAGTTAGGGGTTGATATTATAATAGGAATTGATATAATAGAGAAGTTTGTCTTGATTATTGATGGGAACGATAAGAATGTGCAGATTAAAATAGGTAGAGATATGGGTGGAACCTTATGGCAGAAGGGATATATTAAGGAATGGAGATTTAATTGACGAGAATAGATTAGGGATAGATATGATTTGTAATACAGAAGGAAATGAGTGAATTAGGTTATGTTCTGTTTTTGATAATAAAGTGTTGGTACAGGATCAGATAGGACTAGTAGGGGTTAAAATATGGAAGCAATTAGAAGAAGAATTAAATAAACACGTCGGACTATGGGATGATGAGCCTAGAATAGCAAGGAATTATGTGCATAAGTTAGAGGTAAATGAAGAAAGTAGTTTTCATTCGAAAGTTTACCCGATACCTTACCATTTAAGAAATAAAGTTAGAGAAGAAATTAAAATTATGATTAGAGATGGTATAATTGAGCCAGCGAGGACTGCCTACGTGAGTCCAATTGTAGTCGTACCCAAAGCAAATAAAGATAGTATTAGAATTTGTTTAGATGCTAGAAAACTCAATGCAATTACTAAACCTCAATTTGAACAACCTCTGTCACTTGATAGCATGTTATATAGGATTAACGAGAAGAAAATATTCAGCAAGTTAGATCTAAAGAATTCCTTTTGGCTTATTCCATTACATGAAAGTAGTAGAAATTATACCGGATTTAGTATTGAGGGAGAGATATATAGAGTTATGGTAGTTCCGTTTGGTTTATCAACGAGTTCTGCAGCTTTAGTCAGAGCTATGCAAAAATTATTAAACGAATATGAAGAATTTTGCACACACTATGTCGATGACATTTTGATCTTTTCAAAAGATGTAGATGAACACTTAATACATTTACAGAAGGTACTAGAGAAACTAGACGAGGGAGGACTTAAACTAAATATTAGGAAGTGTGAATTTTTCAAGACTAGGGTAGAATACTTAGGGTTTGAAATAGGTCTTGATAGTGTTAGAATTAGCGATAAACGTTTAGAAGAACTTAAAAAGTTAGAGAAACCAAGAAACATCAAAACTTTTAGGGGATTTTTAGGAGTTTTGAACTATTACAAACGATTCATTCCGGGATATTTAAATTTATGTATTCCGTTGCTTCAACTTTTAAAGAAAAATGAAAGATGGAAGTGGACACAAGAAAGGGATGAAGCTTTCCAGAAATTGAAGGAAGTATTTCACCAAGAGCTGTCTTTCAGATACCCAAATTTCCAAGAAAGATTTATTTTAAGAACAGATTCATCAAAATTTGCAATAGGGGCTGAATTGGTACAAGTACAACAGGGGATAGAAGTGCCTGTGTGTTTTATATCTAGAGTTTTGAAGGATTGCGAGACCAAATATTCGGTAGCAGAAAAAGAAATGCTGGCGATTATTTATTCAGTGAAGAAATTGCGGTTTTACTTATTAGGCAACAGATTTCTAATCGAGACGGATAACTCTGCGATTTCGTTTCTAAAGAAGAAGGAATTTTCAAACAGTCGTCTTTACAGATGGGCATTGATCCTACAGGAATATGATTTCGATATACAACATAAACCTGGCAAAGAAAATGTAACGGCCGATTTCTTTAGTAGAAAGGGTAACAAAGAAGATATCGTGAAGACAAATGGATTTTTGATAGCATTACAAGTATTTGGAGAGGAAGGTCGTTGGACGAACGAAAGATTTCGCAATATGCAGCAAGACGAGGAAATTAGAAGAATTGTGGACAAACTACAGGAAGAAAATCTAGAAGAATGTAGGGGTTTTTGTTTAGTTAGAAATTTATAAGTTAAAAAAATAGGGTATGAAGAGTTATTGGTTCTAACAAGGGAGATAGCAACAGAATTAGTGAAAGAAATTCATATTACGTATGGGCACATTGGCATGAGAAAAACCTTTTTGATATTTAGAGAAGCATTTTACTGTAAAAATGACATTTCCATTATCAAAACATGTATAAATCGTTGTCAAGTATGTTTAATAGGTGAAGAAAAGAACCGCGTACTACAAAATACTCCGTTGAACATAAAAGCAGATCAACCACTGGAAATCGTGGCACTCGATTACTTGAGTAATCTAATACCAGGGCAAAATGGCTACAGGCATATTTTGGTGCTAGTCGACATATTTTCAAAGTACGTTAAAGTGTATCCAGCGAGAAAATGTAATTCTAACCATATATTGAACAGTATTAGAAGATTTAGTAATCAGGTGGGACAAATGAAGAAAATTTTAATGGACAATGCTACATATTGTACAAGCCAAAGAATCAGAAGCAAGGTAAGAGAAATGGGAATACGAGTTGGATTTTGCAGTATCAGACACCCACAAGCAAATCCTTGTGAAAGGTACATAAAGGAAGTCATCAAATATTTAAGAATATCTGTACAAGGGCAACACAATGGATGGGTGAAGTGTTTGCCACAGATAGAAAACTATTTAAATTATGTTCCTAGTTCGGTTACCAAAGTTTGTCCGATTACGTTAATGAAAAGAAACCAGCAAGGCCATGGAGGGATCAGTCTGAAATGGAGGACATTATCGAGTTGCTAAATCTTGCAAGAAAACGTGCAGAGACCATGCAACGGAGAGAACTGGAAAAACGTTGTAAACGAATAAAGAAAAGAACAAATTTTGTACTTGGAGATTTAGTGTTAGTTAAAAGATTGAGAGTTTCCAACTGGGATAAGAATATTTGTGGTAAATTGTCATTTCCGTATGAGAGCCCTTACAAAATTAAAGAGGTTCTTGCACACGGTAATACTTTTGAACTCGAAAACGCCAGGGGAGAATCTCGTGGACGTTTCCATTTAGAAAATTTGTACCCTTTTATACAATAAATAAACACACACACACACACACACACACACACACACACACACAGAACATACAACGAGGGGTTAGTAAATTACAAGTATTAATCTTACCTACTAAATGTTTCTACACATAACTACAAAACTTAAAACTAGGGTTATCATTTAGAAGATAAAATTGCATTAAACATTGAAATTAAAGTCATGAGTTGAATACTTAAAAGTAATAGTGATTTAATAAAATAAATATAAAAGCGTTCAAATCAGTTGATATTTAGAAGTAATAATAAAATTTTTATATTTATTTTATGAAACCAGGTGGAGCTTATGTTATGTTATGTAATGTTCTATATAATATCCAAGGTTAGACGCACTTATTTAATACTCATATTCATGAAATATCTAATTTAAAACTAATGATAAACAAGATCGTACAAAATTTAATTACTGAATTAATATCGAATGCTATTTCAGTGTGATAGAGCTCTTTGAGATTTCAAATAGGTGTTTATTTAATTTAATTTATAAAAATCAAACGTAATTCCATTTGAGGAAGCTTCTGTGGATTGTATCAAATGTTTATGTTCACTATTTGAATGGACACTACTGTTAAAAGTAAGACATACCACAATATCTAAAAAATTAAGTAATTTAGCATGTTTTAGTAGAAATAAGTAGTTATAGGATGTAAAAATAATGTTTGTTTAATGTATGTTCACTATATGTATGTTTATTATAAGTAATAGGTACCATAATATCTGAAACAGAATCATTTAGTATGTGATGTTAGAAAATAATTGTAAGTTAAAGGAAATATTGAAAACAAAATGTAACCAATAGAAATAGGACCAAGTGATCAGAATGAAATGTTTTGGAAGAGTTATTAGCGATGTTTATAAATAATTTTTCAAGGAGTGTAACTTTATTAACTTTATAGATATAGTAGGCAAATGTAAAATTTTTAAGGGATCTCCTAGGTGATAAGGATATAAATAAAGAGGCTTATAAAACTTGTAATATAAAGAATAGATGTGTTTTACCTGCTCTCGTATTTTATTCAAGTATTAAGAGCTGAAGCTAGTTGAAAGAGTAATTCTGAAGTTAAAAGAGTTTGTGCAACGTGTAGTAAATTTAAAAGGTTTATACAACCATTAGAAGTACAGAAGATTATTTGTTCTTCAAGTGAAATGTATTTGGCTTCCAAGCTGATGTGAATTGAGGTACCGAGAGCTACAAATAGTCCAGAAGATTCCATTATTATGAGCAGTGTTCCCGCAGTGATTGTTTGAACGAGTCCTAGTTAGATCGCCGATTTTGAGTATCATTTTTCATTATAACATCCTTTTAGTATTTCTAAAGCCTAAAATTAAAGCGTGAAATTTTAAATACAACATATTAAAACTTAATTTAACAGGTATTAGGTACATCCAAGTTTTGGTGGTCTGTATGCAGTCAAGGGTCCATTCTTGTAAACACAGGCGGATTTCAGTGGAATTATACAGATATAAAATAAAGTAGTTTTTATAATTGTAACACCTAAAAAGCTGTGGTATTCATTGAAATCTAAAAATTTTTATCAAACGTTAAGCATTCTAAACCTTGTTTACTGTCTGAATAAAATTGGTAGTAAAGATCACACACAGTTTTAGAGCAAGTATATTAAAAAAATAACTAGAGGGTGCTGTATCTGGTAGTGGTTAAAATATAGGCATACAGTTTTGTACCCACACTGTTTGTTTATTATTATTTAAATTCATTAAAACCTGAAATAAGTTTCAAATAAGCCGTGGCATATTATTGGTTCACAATCAAGTTTACTTTTATCCATTTATTAAATCAATATAACAAAAAACAGGCCAAAATATAAATACAGATAAATATTAAGGAAACGTAGCAGACACGAGATATATATTAATATATATTGCCGTGCATCCTTTATAAGCTCAGTACTTTCTCAAAACACATTCGAGGATTTTATTTATTTTCCAAAAATCGTCATAAAATTCAAAAAATATAATATATCTTACCCCGATTCCTGCTTCTTCAGTTAAATTGCTTTCTTCAACAGCTCCCTGGCTAGCTCAGTTGGGCCTCCTCATGGATACCTAGATTCACTATCATACTCTTTATCGTTCACGCACACTCTCAATAAAACCACAAAATAATACAACAATCATACAATATTTATTTACCACTATTTACAAATAGAACTTCAAGAATATTTACATTTCGTTGGTCAAGTTACACCTCAATAAATTCTATTTTTTTGTAAAGTCCATAATTTTAACTTGAAATATTAAACACATTGAATGTAACCGGAGTAAATGGGCCCTGAATAATACCTTTTTTTTTTTTATTTATAATTAATTTTAATTAGGAAACTCTGGAGTATGGTGAGCTCATGATAACCCAGTTTTTTTTAAGATTAATGTATGCTTTTTACTTTGCATACTCTTATTACAAACAAAAAAAACCATGTACTTTTAACAATAAATTTAAATTCCTGATGGAACGTTAATAAGTTTTATATACACCTTGAGATTTATATTTAAATACCATAATAAAAGTTAGTTATACGTATTATTTTTAATACGCAAAATAATGCAAAATACCTTCATAGTTCACTCTCACACATCACAATAATTTTCATAGTTTATCAAAAACAACAAATTCTAAAGCGTTACCTGGAATTTCTTAAAGATCCCTTCTCCGTTGACGATGCCGTTAAGTTGTTTTGCTCTCGGTTTCGTGGTTCTGCTCTGCTCCCGCCTCCAGCTATTTGTAGATGAACACCCTTTAAGTTGTGCTGCAATGCTGTTCATACACGATACATCTAAATCCAAATCGAAATATATAACACTTCTTTTATAATTACTTAATTTAATTTACGTTACATTACGTCACTTCACGAGTTTGTTAAATTATATGTTGCACCACAATAAAATTTAGACTCGACACGATCCGCGTATCAAATTATGAGGCCAACACTGTGCTATTTAATTTAAAAGAATTTTATATACTTACAAGCTCGTGGTAAATTTCTGTACGTAGTCTGAAGCGATGAAAATACTAAGAGCGAAGTTAAAAGAGAGCCATGCTAATTCTTTTAGAGTATTTATATAATTCGAAATGCCACCTCTCGGCCCCTTTTCACGCGAAATACTTCATTTAAAATAACACTTTGTCAAATTTGGTTCAACCGTTTTCGAAATCTTCGAAATTTAACTCGTCGTTATTTTCCGAAAAGCAGGTGTTCTATTAACAAACGTTTTAAAACAACCTTTCTAGGAGTTTACGTTTCAAGGTATTTTATATTCAACGGCTGTTCGTTTGTTAGCAAGGCGTTTCACCTTAGTATTATCGATTTTTCAAGCTCTTATGCGTATTAAACGTAATAACCCTTTCAACCAAACTCAATTAAATTAACTAATAGTTTGCCTTGACTTCTACAATTTATTTTCTTGACGAACTTAACTAAATTTTAATCACCACTTGTAAAATTTTGTTAATACTTGTTACTTTAAATTCACTAAATGAAATAAATTTCGCACGTAAATTCTGGTTGTTTCCTCTATACAGGGTGTTTGAAATTGCCTTGTTTATACTTAAATTTAACCCTTTAAAACCACTACAATATATATATATATATATATATATATATATATAGCAATTAATAAGATGAAATTATAACTTAGACTTTTATGCAAAGCCCAAATGATCATTTCAAATCGAGCTAGTAATTGATAAAAGGAAAATATAAGGTTTTGGACAGGATTTGAACCTGCATCTCAATTTTGCCGGAACTGTGCGTTTACCAATTACGCCACCGAGACCGATGACTATAATTGGGAAATTTACAAATCTAAATCGTGTACAGAACTATGCATAAAGCTAACTTTCAATTACGTTTAACATTTTTGTCGATCATATCTGATATATATATATATATATATATATATATATAAAGTAAGATGTATATGTAAACAAACTCTTATGAAAATAATAAGAGCCATTGACAAATACAAATCGGGCTGGTAGTTATATAGCCATTAACAAAATCATTAGCTTTATTAATTCATAGGGAGAAACATCCACTGACCAATGGTTTCGGCTTGTTAGCCTCATCAGAGTGGACTGTTCCCAAGAACCCTATGAAGTAATCGAAGCTATTATAATGATATAATTTCGAAACAATCACTGTACTATGGCAAAAGTAAATAAAACCGCCATCAGGTGATAAAACACCAACACTACTAAAGTGTGGAAGTACAGAATTGAACCGAAACTACATAATAAATTTTGAAAATGACTATAAAAGTACGTTGGGCCTTTGAGATTTGCGGAATGTTACAGCAAAATTTGTTGCTAACGTAACAAACCTTCTCGTGGCGACACCGGGTTCATGCCCCAAAGGCAATTCAAATAAACAAAGACAAGTTATTTGCAGTCCGCAATAAGAAAATAGTACTACAAAATTTGTTTGCTAACGTAAATAGTACTATTTTCTTATTGCGGACTATCTTTCTTTATTTGAATTGCCTTGGGCATGAATGTCCCACATTGTTACGTAACAATAAATGCAATTCAAATAAACAAAGACAAGTTATTTGCAGTCCGCAATAAGAATAATTTGAATTGCCTTTGGGGCATGAACCCGGGTGTCGCCACGAGAAGGTTTGTTACGTTAGCAAATAAATTTTGCTGTAACATTCCGCAAATCTCAAAGGCCCAACGTACTTTTATAGTCATTTTCAAAATTTATTATGTAGTTTCGGTTCAATTCTGTACTTCCACACTTTAGTAGTGTTGGTGTTTTATCATCTGATGGCGGTTTTATTTACTTTTGCCATAGTACAGTGATTGTTTCGAAATTATATCATTATAATAGCTTCGATTACTTCATAGGGTTCTTGGGAACAGTCCACTCTGATGAGGCTAACAAGCCGAAACCATTGGTCAGTGGATGTTTCCTCCCCTATGAATTAATAAAGCTAATGATTTTGTTAATGGCTATATAACTACCAGCCCGATTTGTATTTGTCAATGGCTCTTATTATTTTCATAAGAGTTTGTTTACATATACATCTTACTTTATATACTATTTTCTTATTGCGGACTGCAAATAACTTGTCTTTGTATATATATATATATATATATATATATATATATATATTTATATATATAACAGCATAAAGTTACTTACGGTTAAATGAAGTTTTTCTAAAAACAAAAAAATTTGGGCAACAAATATTAAGTATAGAAAATAAAACTGTTAACCAAGTGCAACGTAAGTAACTTTAAGCTGTTGTATATATCTTTATTTATTTCCAATTGTATTGTTTTTAGATTTCTGATGAAGACAATAAATTAGTCGAAAGCTTGATTGATTAAACAAGTTTTTTAATTAAATACATGTTGTGACTGCTTCTCCGTTAGTAATTTTTGTATGAATAATTTAACCAGTCGAAATATTGCAGTGTCTCGTATACAAAGAAATAGCACTGCTGAATCCGAAACCGCAAGATGTACAGAGTCGGTTAAATTAGAAAAAGGTTACCTAGTTTGGAGTACAATAAAATGGTATTAAAAAACTGACACTATTTCATGTCGTTCTCAAGTTACACAAAGAAAACCAAACTGTAATTTTTGTTTTGTATCGCCTATGAATTCGATTCTAATACTATCAAAATGGAAAAGTAAATAGTTTTTGACATAAAATTTTGAATAACATGATGTCATTGAATCTTCACTCCAACGTCTAATTCCTGCAGAAGCCCCATCAAATAGATTTCTCCTTCTCGAGATCTTCGTTGTTTTCAAAGTGTGTACCACCGTGGAACTTCTGTAGATGTAGAAAGAGATGGTATTTGCTCGGTGGCATATTGGGGCTATAGGGTGGATGACAGCAATGCTTCTCTTCAAGTGAAGTGATAAGATTTCGAGTCGCAGCTGCAGTGTGCGGGCATAAATTACCGTGGAGTAATAGGCCACCGGCACTAAACAAACATTATCTTTCGTTGTATATAGCTCGACGTAGCTCTTTTAAAATCTCACAGTTAACAGCAAAAATTATTGTTGCACCTCTCGGTATTAATTTAAGCGAAAGGATACCTTGTCTGTACCAGAAAATGTTATATATGAGTTACGTTACGTTCTTTCGTCCTAAATTAAATATCCGTCTTCAATCATACTGTCACTGACTGCACGTTCCGCAACCTCAGAAATTTGGTGATAAGTTTTACTTGATAGCATATTTCTAGCATTAATAAGCAAATATATTGTAAAGTACACACTCAGTGAGTTGTTCAAATGCGTAGAACATTTGAACGCGATATAAAAAACATCTTTCCACAGAAACTGCAACCCGCAACTGTGTGCGGATAACTCATGTATTAAAGAGGAAGCTACCCGTAATGAACGTGACAAATAATAAACTGAACGAAAAATGATATTGTCGGAGGCATTCACGGCCGGAGTCATTATAAATATTTATGGTTCCGTGTTGGGACCGTGTCACTTCATAAGCTAAGGTCGATGTTTCGCTCACTTTTGTAAGGGGCTTCATCAGACAAGAAAAAGAAAATTAATAATAAAATAAAAAATATAAAAATAATAATAAAGATAAGAATGATGATATTTAATAGACAAGTTAAAGTGTAAGGAGTAGAGTTACTCCTGAACTAGAAGACTCACTAGCCCATTCAAAGCCAAAAGGTGTCTTGTGGCGATGGTGAAAGTAGCGAAAATGGTAGTTTATATAGGGTCAGAACTTGGAGCATGAGTGATGATGAATAAAAAGGAGTGTCGTAGCGGACCAGTGAACGTCACGGTTCCACTGTTGTGAACATAGGTTTGTTTTCCAAATGGGGGAAAGGTAGTAGTCATCGTCTTTGTTTAGATTATTTAACGTAACGTCCCTATTTACAAACATACCTGTCATAGACACTCCATTATTAAACAACTCCTACCTCAAGAAAACGAATTTGAGTACCTGGCCACGCTCATTGAAAAATGCTCAATTTCTACCTATTTTATCTTCTTATCTTCGAAGGACAATTTTACAAAAAAACCTCGGACACACCAATGGGCTCACCTCTATCCCCTAACGTGGCCAATATATTCATGGAGACTTTGGAATCCATGGCTCTAGAATTCACAGACCTTAACCCAAAAACTTGGCTCTGTTATGTAGATGACACTTTTGTAATTTCGTCCCATAAATACCAAACGCTCAATAACTCTTTAGATTACATTCACAATCAACATAAAGATATTAAGTTTACTATAGAAATTGAAAAGAACGGAACTCTGCCATTCCTTGACGTTCTGGTGGAGCGTCAACCTAACGGGCGACTAGGTCATTCCGTATATCAAAAACCCACACACACACACACAAATAGGTACCTACATACATCGTCACATCATCACCCTTCATAAAAACCATCGGTAATCAACTCTCTAGTCCACCGTGCAATTAAGATTTCACCACCAGAACACTTACCTAATGAACTGGTCCATCTTATAACTAGTCTTATAAAAAACGGCTATCGTAGCTCAGATATCGGCAGAGTAATAAATCGGCATCTGCATCCTACACGAACCCCCAAACCACGCTGTAATCCCGATATTAGCAATCCTTCCATATACACACAGAGTAGCAGACCGATTTGGCAAAATTCTACGTAAACACAACATCAAAACAATCTATAAACCCACTATTAAAATTTCTCAAATATTACCAATCCTTAAAGATTCCGAAAATAGACTTAAAGCCCCAGGCGTATATAGTATACCTTGCAGCTGCGGTTTAGTATACATAGGAAAAACAGGACGGTAAATACAGACTAGACTAAATGGACAGAGGCGATGCTTAAGAACAAACCAGTACAATGGCTCAGCGGTGGCCAAACACCAACATGAAGCAGGTCATAACATTAACTTTGACAAAATTCTATTTTTCTACAATAGAAAAATTAGAAAATCCATAGAAATCAATAAAAATTGTAATAATCTAAACAAAGATGATGGCTACTACTTTTCCCCCATTTAGAAAACGAGCCTATGTTCACAATAGCGCGTGGCGTTCACTGATCCGCTACGGCACTACTCTCTATTCATGATCACTCATGCATCAAGTTCTGGCCCTATATAAACTACCACTTTCGCTACTTCGCCAGAAGACACCTTTTGGCTTTGTGGGCTAGTGAGTCTGCTATTTCAGGAGTAACTCTACCCTTTACACTTTAACTTGTCTACTAAATATTATCATTCTTATCTTTATTATTATTTTATATTATTTATTTTATTACTCATTTTCTTTTTCTTGTCCTGATGAAGTCCCTTACAAAAGTGGGCAAAACGTCGACCTTAGCTTATTAAATGACACGGTCCCAACCCGAAACAATAAGTATTTATAATGAGCGAAAAATGTTCACAAACGAAACTTACCTTAAAATGTGTCTCATATTTAGCCTACTGTTGATTCGTGATTTTGGTATACAGACAAAATAAATTCGATGAATCTAAAGATATTTGCTCCACAAATGTATTCGAGGGTTAGGAACAAAAAAAAAGCAAGGAATCGCGCCTAAATCATTTGTCATTTGCCAGTTTTTTGATAATACAGTATTATGTGTTCTTATAGCTGCGAAAGATATTATTGCGATTACATCACTGTTGGACTACCCAGTATGTTAAGCAAATATTTTACACCCATATATTTAGGCATTTATTAGACTGATGCAGAGGTTATAAGCACTGCAAGACCAAGGGAAATTTCAACGACAATTTGTAACTACACTACAACAAACCCTTGGATATACATACGATTCTATAATAGACCTCTTAATCAATTTTTTGCATCTATATCGTTTTAAAATGCGCATTTCTACGATATTTCTGATGATATGCAATTTTACATAAGTGAAATATGAAGCGCAGCTCGAATTTTTTAAAATATTCGACAAGATTTTTTAAGGACGTGCAATCGGCGCTTTATCTGTTTCATGACAGTTTTATCAATACATTTGTGGATAAGGCATTCAGACTAAGAGATTTTTTTTTGTATTCTTTGTCAGTTTGTATCAATTAGAAAGCTTTAAGCTTTGAAACACGCATTTATAGTAAACTGAACATAAGCCAAAAAAGACGTAACAATCTGTAAATCAGAATCTTCCCTTATGACAAACTCTTAATTGGCAGCAGCAAGTGATACAAATTGATATTATGCGTCAACTGCCAGGGTGATGAAGTGAAAATCACTAATTCGTTCACCCCTACACCAAAAGTAATTAAGGTCTGTTCTATATTTAATCTCCTGTGTTATTTAAAAAGTGATTTGATTAAGTATGTGAGGCATCTCGAGAACGTCGGATGAAACTATTTGGATATGTAATGAATGAACATCTATTTGCAGAAGCCGGCAGTGCTTAAGACCCGTTTTCCCTCTTCTTAACGATGGAAAGTGCTTATAAGGAAACTCTTGGTATTTTCACTAAGATAGCTTGAAGCGGGCTGCTGACAGTGTACTATAAACTTAATAAGCCTTGATAAGAAAGTTTGACTGTTGATCAAAAGTTTCTGAACAATAACCTTCGGATTTCTTGTGTGCTATTAGTACTTTAATGAAAATAAGCTGGCAGTAGAAGGTGACGTCTAGTACTGACGTACTTTATATTTTATTAGGTGGGATCAAAATCTGTGTTCACTAATTATTCTTACAATTAAACACAGGAAAGCAATTTCACGCTCTAATTAAATTAGTTCTAATATAAGGCTAAAATGTTATATTTGACTATGTCGTAAGGTTTCTGTCGCTTATAACTGATGTAAAGAGAGCAAATAATGTCGTTTTCTAAATATCCTCCTTGTGTATTAACCTAGTGAATTGGAAACGATTGGGAAAACCAACAAGTGCTACAAACATTTCATTAAAATGGCTTCTCTTATTGTGCAGTGGCACAAAACGATACCAATCGGTTTCATCGCATTTCATGTTTCAATAATTGATAAACAAGTCCTATATTAGAATAAGCAGGAGAGGACAAACACAATAAATTTATGAAACATCAAAACTAATATTACATCACAATCTTAGCTATAGCACTTATAAAGGTCCTTATTTTATATATGTCTTACGGAAAATGTATCGCATTTTGACAAATGCGAACCAGGCAAACGTAGCTTGGTCCTAGAAATCTTTAACCATCAAATCCACAAAAAAATACTATATTGTACTTCCTTAGAAGATGACTTCCAAGGCTGTGAGAATAAAATTGAACATCTAATACAATCGAAAAGAAGTGTTTGGCTTCCTTATAAAGCTATTCGAATAAACAGGTTAAATAATCGTAAGTCGATAGAAAATTACAGGTGACTGAAAATTTTTTTCAGTAAATATTCTGACAATGTACACAGGTTAATACTATCAGAATGAGGTTAAATATCTTGCGAAGTATAGAAATCATCATTTGTGTTTAAATGAAGTATACGTTTTATACTCTGCAATTGTTGGAATTAAATAACACTGTGTATCTTGAATAGTTGCATGTTATAACACAAATGAAGTTGCAAAATGGATCGAATATGTGAGGCAAATGTGTATAATAATTATAATAATTACAATAAATATAATAATTAAAATAACTGTAATAATTATATTAATTACAATAATTAAAATAATTATAATAAAAATAACAACTAAACCAAAAGCATGTGATTGATGCACCCACTAAATAGAGTAAAATCAGAATATGGATTTCGAAAGTCCAAAAATTTTAAAAATAGCAAGCAACAACAAATGTTTTTTGAAAATGCATTATATTTATAAAACTAAAAATACAATTAAAAATCAAATAGATATTGTTAACCTACATTCCATATACTATTACTTATTGAATTATAACAAATTAAAAAATAAAAATTCAACTAAACATACAATCGCGCGCGTACCCACACACGCACACACCAACATCCACGCCCGCGTCCACGCCCACTCCCGCGCCCGCGCCCCCATCCGCGCACACGCCCACGCCCGTGTCTGCAACCACGCCTGCGTCCACTTCTACGCCCACACCAACGTCCACGCCCACACCGACTTCCATGACCTATTTCCACGCCCATTCCCATGCCCACGCCCATGCCCACACTTACCCTACGCCCACGCTAACGTCCACGGCGCGCGCACGCCCACGCCCGCGCCTACGCCCGCGCCCACGCCCGCGGCCGCGGCCGCGCCCACGCCCACGCCAACGCCCACGTCCACGCCCACGCCCACGCCCACGCCCACGCCCGCGCCCGCGCCCACGTTTACGCCCGCGCCCTCACCCCCACCCACGGCCACACCCACGCCCACGTTCGCACCCACATACACGTCCACGCCTACGCCCATGCCTACGCCCACGTCCACGTTGTCATCCACGCCCACGTGTAGAGGACAATTTGTATTTTAAATCGGAAGGTGTAATGCTTGAATAATAATATTACTGATGTAAGAGGTAAACGGGTCTTGTTTAATTTTAGTGCTAAAATTTGAGCACACAAATACAAAAAGGTTTATACTGAGCTCACCATAGACCAGGGGAAAAATTAAGGTTCCAGGATAGGCCTATCTACCTTAAACTAACATAATGAAATGTAGAGGAGCGTAAAATTTAGGGGATATTAAGTTAACTTCTTTTGATACCGAGTAGGGTTATAAAATGTTTCACGTAGATCCATATTTTACATATTGAGCTGGTGTGAATGAAATTTTTATCTTGTTAGAATAAAAGAGTTGTATGCTTTGTCGAATTATTTGTATATTGTTTTTATTATTAAGTATAAAGGTTTTGAGAGAAGGAATAGCTGTGGTGAGTATCTCCGAAGAAGTCGTGAGCAGAGCTAGCCGTGGAATATCAGTTTTCAGAAGCATCTTCAGAAGATACTCAACCAGAACATCTAGTAATCAAAGCTGGGATTCAAAAATTTATTTAGGATGAAGATTAGTAGAGTTTAAATTTTATTTTCAGCAAGCATATTATTTTCAACCAAAGTGTGGGACCCGTAATAGAGGAATTCCACTGCATATTTATGACGCCCAAAGTCTGGGGCACGATGATTTAGGGTTTCCTTTGAGAACCACTGCAATTTTATGGCGACCCGAACGTGAAGGGCACGATTTCTAAATAAAATTAAAATTTTATTTCAGTAAACTGGCAAGCTAAGAAAGAGTTGAGGGTAGTGTAAATTTTATAAATATTTTGTGTGTGTGTGTAAGTGTGATTGCAACGTATGCAGAGAAAAGAGTGGTTAGGAGTCAAGGGGTTGAAATAGGAAGTAGCGACAGTGCCTTATTTGAGAAAACAGGGCGAGAAATGGAAAAAGCAGAATGTAATAGGGATTAATCGAGGAGAAAGTCGGGAGAACAAGGTAATGAATTAATTTTGAGGATGTTAGAGAGGATGAGTGAGGAATCCAATAACAAATTTAAACAACTTAGTCAAGACTCGAATCAAAGGTTTGAACAAATGAATGAAACATTGAGTGAAGTCAAGGAAGACGCGAAACGATATCTAGAACAGATGACAAAAACTTTGAGTAAAAATAAACAAATCTATCTAAGAATTCAATGAGTTTAAGAGCAGTTTGACGATAAAAATGGAGGAAGTAGAAACAATGGTAGATAAGAATGAAAGGGATATAAGAGGTTTGAGTCAGGAAATGGGATAACTAAAGACTGAGGTAAGAATTGTCTGTGAAGAAGAAATAAATGTAAAAATGACTGAGGTAACAGATTCGTGTAGAAATCAATTAGGAAGGGTTGAGAGAGAGGTAAGCGGCATTAAACAAAATGTGTCGGCTTTGATGGGGGATGGTCCCAGATTTTACACTGGTAGCATATCATTAGACCAGCAAATGAAATTTTATGGAGATAATAGGGTGAACCCTCAAATTTTCATAAACAGCGTTAGAAATTCAGTAAAAAATTTATTTGATGAACAGACGAAATTGAATACGGTTAAGGCTTTGTTAAAAGACCATGCTCAGACCTGGTATAATTTAATTGGTCTGGAAATAGAAACCTATAGTGAGTTCGAAGACAAATTTTTAAAAACATCACTGGAGTGACCACAAGCAAGATCAGGTATGTGACGATTTAATCAATGGAAAGTATAAGGGTGAATATCCTGGAAGTAGAGAACAATATGCAATTCGCAAGTACTGCATAGCCAAGCAGTTGAATCCACCTTTGGCGGACAGATAAATTATTAAGTATCTTTCGCGACATTTCAAAGTTGAGGTTAGGCAACATGTAGTGTTGCAAAATATTGTCGAAAGGGAACCATTTTTAGAATACCTGAAGAGGTATGACGATGTGAGCACCGGGCGACCACGAGAAAGTAGGGAAAGAAACGTTAATGTGGTTAGATTCGAAAACAGCAGGGACAATTATTAGAGACGGAGACCTAATTATAATAGAAGTTCTGGAGATAACTGGAAACTTAGGAGGCCATTCTTCAGGAGTAACAGTGCTAACAGGGGTCCGACGCCGAGGCCTAGGATCGAAAGAAAAAACGTTCACCGGACATGAACAGGACGCAGACGACAACAACAGGTAGGGACAATGAGAGGAGTAATAGGGTGGAGACGATGCCACGAGCGTACGCGGAGGTAGTAGGAAAACAACAAGGACCTAGTAGGGAAACTCGACAAGGACAGGATTCTTAGACGATGACAAACCACTAGATTTACTTGTGTATAAATATGAATATCCAAGGGAATTTTTGAAAATTGATGAAGAAGTTGAACCGGAAACAAGGGAAAAATTTTGTTTGCCAATAATTGATGTAAAAATTTTTGATGATAATTTAGGATCGCTGCTCGATTCTGGAGCAGAGACGAGTTTGATATCGGAGAAATTCATCAGCGAACTTAGAAAACAGGTGTGTGATACGATTATGCCAATAAAAAGGAGTCATTTGGTAGCTCCGAATAAAAATCGATTTGCTGTAGTGAATAGCGTTGTGGTACTGCGAGTAGAGTTAGGTTCAGTAAGCTGTGAGAAGGAGTTTGTAATTGTGCCTGGACTGAAATTTAAGCTGATTTTAGGTGTTGATTGTATGGTGAAGTTGGGATTAATAATAGATATGCAAAGGAAGGTGGTTAAAATTAGGGATAAGGTATTGCCCTGGAAGGCAAGTTATGAAGTCACAAAGGATGACACGGGTTTATGTATTAATGTTATGGGATTAGATGAAGGAGAGGTGAAAGAGATCGACACAATTAAATGTTCAGAAGAGAAATTAGAAGAGGTACAAGCGTTATTGAATAAACATTCTGAATTAGTAGGTATAGAGACGAGCACAGCGATAGGTTACGAGCATGTTTTAGAAGTAGATAAATCTGAACCGTTTAATGCAAAAATTTATACAACACCTGCAGCATATAGAGAACATGTGAATCAAAAGCTAACGAAGATGTTAAACGATGGCATAAATGAGTTCTCAAACACACAATTTCGAAATTCATTGGTTATGTGGAAAAAAATACACAAAGAGTTTAGAAGGTATAAGAAGTTTTCCATAGAGGGTAAAGGTAGTAATGGTAAAATAATACCGTTTGGTTTGTCCACATCAAATGTAATAGTAAATGAAAAACAGACAAGTATAGAAGCATATGAAGAATTTAAGTATCAAGAAATTGAGAATAATTTTATTTTCTATAAAGGAATCGGGATAGTTATACAAATAGGAGTAAAGACAAGGGTGCAGTTTGTCAAATATGTGAGGAGGATAACATGGAGGATCAAGAAAAGAGTTAAATTGAAATAGATTGAGATAGGTGTAGATAGAGAGTGGGAAATAGAGATAAAATAAATGATTAGAGATAGATTTAAATAGATAGAGTTAGGTGTGAATAGAAGGTGATAGATAAAGATAGGTTAAATTGATAGTGATATGTTGAATAGATAGTTATAAGTAGAGATAGATAGATAGATAGTTGTGTATAAATACTAAATAGGGATAGTTAATAGGTAGTTTGCTTCTTATTTGAATGTAAATAAAATCAAGTATTTCTTTGTCTTTACATTCATTAGGTAGGCACGCTGTACCATCAAAACAGTGCACTGGCTGCCTTAGTCTCTTTTGTGAATAATTCATCCAATGATGGTTGCAGGTCTTGCAGACTATTAGTCGGAAATGAAGCAGTGATTGATGATGATCATCAAATACCTTTAAAAATATTTTTCATCGTTTTCTATACGTTTGTACGTTAATGCCATCCCGAAGTGCATGGTGAACTAGTTCATATAATTTGAAATTTGAATTATTAATAATGAACGTTGCATATTTCTGACTATCTGCATATGCAGAACAAAACAGTTGTATTATACTATCAAAAGTGCACGTGTTTGTGAAAGTATAATTTCGTTTATTCAAATAAATGCTTTTTAATTCGCATATATTACCATTTCGTAATATCTAGTCCTGCTGTTTTCGCTATAATGCAGAATTGTAGGATCTTTTGCCCAATAGTTTTTTTAAATTTTCTTCTTTTTGGAACGCTTTTGCAATGCAAGACCTTTCCACTTTTCCACTTCATTTTCGGTAGCTGCGTTGAATCACAATATTAGTTCTAGTTGGACTCTCAGCTAGCGCATCTTGTACATTTCGTGATATTGCAATATTGGTTGAATTTTTAAAACTTATACCTTCTATACTATTCTCTTCAACTACTTTATCATCGGTTAGTACTGTTGCACGATTCATTTTTGTACTTGCAATATTCATAGAACCTATTAAAGCATTTACATGAATATGGAAAAACCTATCAATCGTCATTGGTAATACCTCATGTTGGAAAATTCTATTTTTTATATCATTAAATGTACTCTCTGATGAGGCACTGCTTTCAGTTAAGTTACCATATTTGAATATTGAAACCATTATTGCTGACCAGCAACAAATCCTCTTACAAAAATGTAAAAGCTTCTTGGCCAAATTCGGATTATGCATCATATTTTCGTGATCTCCTTTTATGAAATCTGTGGTATATTCCGCTAGACATAGTTCGTAAATCTTTAATATCAGTCGAAACAATATAGTTTGTATATTTTCTTCCTCTTTCGCCAATTCTTCAAGATTGCATTTGTGTGTGGCAATTTTTTGTTTTAAGTACCGTTTTGCTTCTTCACAAAGATTTTGAATTTTAGCTTCATCATTCAAACCTCCGTCTTCGTTTAAGGCGACTGTAAATATGTATATTAGTAATATTTTTATGTCGTCAAAACTTGTTGCCGTTACAAGTAAACCTATAGCACGCATATAAAAATTCCTTATCCTGTGGGTAATTCTTGTAGTGCCTTTCAATTCAGTCCAGCTACTAAGAATATGCATCGTATGGTTTATATCATTTTTCAACACGCAGTAAGGCAATTCTCACGATCTTGATTTTTGACGAGGGACGAACAAACAGATAAATACTTTGTTAATGTTAAATACTGGGTAAAAGTCTTTATAGCCGCCATCATCGAAGACAGCGAGTGGGCACACACAACAATTTTAGGCGATGGAATATCATTTTTAATCCACCCTCTTAACCAATAACAGATAGAATTGTAACCATGACGTTCTAGTAGTAGGAAACCAGGTCTTTCAGCGCCTAATTTGCTCCAGCATCCTCATTTGCTCCCTCATCTGGATCATATTTACATGTAAATTCCCATAAGGAGCAAATGAAGGAGATGAATCTCCTCCTTGCACCTCCTTGCTCTCCTCCTTGCTCGGACATCCCGACATCAACCATTTTGTATACGTCACACCCGCATTCTTTCCACCCGAAGATAAACCTTCCTCTACATTTCCACCCACGAGATGAATTTATATTGTTTGGTATCAATTAATATTAGATTTTACTCAGCTACCTAAATATCTAGGAACTTTTTAGATAGCATCATCCCCCAGGGAGCTACCCCAATTTTAAGATATTTTTACCGCTAACATTCTGAACCAAATAGTTTTCTTCGACTACCCATTGCTTCTTTCGAAATAAACCTATCTTGTTTGGTATCAATTAATATTAGAATTTTCTCAGCTACCTGAATTTGTGGGAATTTTTCAGATAGCATCATTCCTCAGGGAACTACCCTCATTTAAAGAATTTTTACCAGCAGCGATTTTTTGGTCGTCCGCATAAATTTTTTAAATATGCGATACATCAAAATAGTCTAAAATTTTACGCAAAATCATAATCTGCAAATAGATTTAATATAGGATCACTCCTTACAAAGTTACACATATACCCTCTGCGAGATAAATCTTTCTCCACATTTCCAACCACGAGATAAATGTGCCTTGTTTGGTATCAATCAATATTAGATTTTTTTCAGCTACCAGAATTTCTAGGAATTTTTTAGATAGCATCATCCCCCAGGGAGCTACCCCAATTTCAAGATTTTTACCGCTAACATTCTGAACCAAATAGTTTTTTTCGACTACCCATTTCATCTTTCGAGATAAACCTATCTTGTTTGGTATCAATTAATATTAGAATTTTCTCAGCTACTTGAATTTCTAGGAATTTTTCATATAGGTAAAATCACCACAACGCTATGCTCTCGGCTACCTAGTTTCGGCTACCTTTCCAAAGTTGTAGTGATGCCATAGCCTTTTGTAAATAAAGAACAATGTAATACTATTATAAAATTTTTATTCTTAACCTAGAACTCCTCACATCGGTTTATACTTATTAATATTTATTTCTAAATAGAGCACCTTTTCCAAAGACCAACCACGTGTTTCAAATTCCTCTGATTTTGTTCTCATGGTTTCGCTTAAGATCTTGTACGTATTTTACAGATTACTAGAAGATGTTATAACCCTATTTTTTGTGTTAAAGGATTTCATATCGGTAGTCTCTTCTACCATTTTGGTTTAGACATCGTAGAGTTCGCAATTAACTTTTATTGCTGTATGTTGTGTTCTTTTTTCATTAATTAATCGAATAAACCGCTCTTTCTGCTTCCAAAGAAACTCGGACACTCCATCGTCGACACTGGTGTTCCTTATGCGATAGCTAGCCATACGGTTGTTAAACGCTGTGCTAACCATTTCTACACCATCTTCCCCAGTAACGGTAACTGTTGCATTTTTATGTCTGTTGCTTCTCAAGTGTTTGGCATAGGTAGTTTTTTCCATTTCGAAATCGCATACTTTACACATAATTCTTGGTTATTTCGTAAACGACGCTTTAACAGCTGGCGGAGCTGAACGTTTACGGCTTAATGACATACCCTGCTGTTTTTCCTTGTGTCGCTGAAAGTTGTCCATTCTCGTAAAAGCGATACCGCAAGACCCACAGTTTAAGTACTTTGTTGCTGACGCATGTATAAGCTTAACCCTGGACGATGTTACACCACGACATTTGTTCTGGTGCCGTTTGAAGGCATCCCTCTTGGTTAAGTAGACGCGACAGGGCTCGCATTTAAAAACGTTTGCAGGTACCATTTTAGTACAAAACAAAAACCGCACTATAGGACTTTGGTGAAACTTGTATGCGAACTAACTTATAACTAAAAAGTTTACTCTAGCGTGCCTGCTTTATGTACCGTATAGAATGCAAACCAAAGGTTTCCGAAGACAGCCGAACGAAGTTGAGGGTTCAGCGAGGAACTAAATGACGTCATCTTTTGCCAATCCTTGGTGCTCGTCCAGTATATTTAGCACCAATGCATGCACCCGGTTCGCATCGTGCATGCTGCGAATGCAGTTAGTAAAAACATCGTAACGTATTCCATGTTATACGTATCAGCAATCGCATCACGTGCATATTAAAAATCCAAAAGGATGATAGCACACGCGCACAAATTGGTTGCAAGTCTTGCGGTGGAAGATGCAGTGCTGCTATAAACAAAAACTTAATAAAACACTTTAAACCTTTACTAAAGGAATGCCAAACTTGTTGTCTACAGGATACTTACTAATAAAGCAATTTAATTTTAAATAACGTCTACGTCATATTTTCGGAAATGGCAGACTTGAATATTTTCTTTGGAAACAATCGAAGATTGCCGAAGACACTCGAATAGTGCACAAGCGAGGTCACTAAACCAATTAGCGTGAACACCGAGTATTTTGTGCTTTCGTAGGTTGCTCATTTCCTAGAACCAAATCTTCCGCATAGCGGTCGGTAGCACGTAATTATTTCTAAAGCCGACAAGTAATCGATACCACCCTAATATGGAATTAGATGCTTGATGTCTGTCCACTTCCGATTCCCTCAAAAAAGGTAGAAAAAACTCGGTCAATCATAATACATGCATACCTCTTCTCTGCGCTACTGCTATTCTTGTAGTTGCTTGAAAAAGTCAGTAGCCTTTTTACTGCTGGAACCACTGCAAAGCATCATTCTATACTTTCTTTATTAGTATAGCACATCGCAAATTTTTTTTGCAAGGATGATTTACTTACAAAACCAAGAAATGTAGGAGACACAACAGTAACAGAAAATTGTTAACTGTTACTATGTACTCTGTAATTTACGTGAATCATTACTTAATGTTGTTATCTTACTTTTTAAATTCAAAGCTTTCATTTCTGTGTTTTGATAATGAATTTGATTTTCTGTTTTGTATTTCGAAAAAATCGTTATACATTCGCTGTTATAACTATTTGTTTTCATAAAAACTATGAAGACTAACTTTATAACCTGACTCTAAAATCACATACGATAATCGGCATTATTCATATAAAAAATAACAGCAAGCATATTATTTTATTAAGTATTAGGTATACATCGAATCAAAATATACAGCAAACGTCATTTAAATTACTTTATTGATGTACAATCGATTTTATTAAAAATAATAATAATAATAATAATGTCAGTACCGCTTTTTTCTTTTGCCAATATTGTTGCATTACTTAATTTTTAGATAAAATCGCCGTGCAATTGTGTAGCGTTATGGGAATTCTTAAAGTAGCGTATTATATTGTTTGAAATTAAAGTGTTTATAACAATGCTTTATTTTTCTACGTGTTTATATCATTTTAAAAATACATTAACGTTTAAGGAAAAAATACGTGCCAACAATTTTGTAGCGCCTTCGGTCAAGAGATATGCTATAATGGTTACTGTACTTTAACCTCGTTGTGCTCAATTTTTGAACTAAACTAAAACCATTCCTCAAAGATTGCTATTCAAAATAATAACACTAATAAATGACAAATTAAACCTTCGTTGCGATATGTTCCATTGCGTAGGCTCCTCCCACAAGATCTCTGTTTGGAAGGCAGCACAAAACTCTGGGCTATCCGCAAAAGGTAGCACTAATGCAGCACAAAATTCTGAAAAAGTTTCAGCCCAGAATTATAAGTGGTCGGGACTCCTCTTTTCTCAGCCCCTCCCACAATGTCTCTGTTTGTGACGCAGCACAAAACGCAACGTAATTAGAGTAAAACGGCACAAAATTCTGGCTACATTTTAGTCCAAAATTTAACTGGTGGGTCTCACGTTTCCTCAGCCCCTCCCACAATATTTCTGCCTGAGAAGCAGCACAAAACTCGGCGTTGCCCGCACAAAACAGCAATAACAAAGCACAACATTGTGACAAAGTTTCTGTTCAGAATTGCAAGTGGGCGGGGCTCCAGTTTCCTCAGCTCCTCTCACAATATCTCTGCTTGGGAACCAGCACAAAACTCGGCGTTACCGGCGCAAAATAGCACCAACGCGGCACAAAACTATAAAATACTCTGGTTTAAAAAATTTGAAACGGGGGGGGATAGAGCTTTCAAGCTGACACGGAAGCAACTTCATTTTCTGAAAATACACTTTTGGGGTATTTTGTGAATTTAGTAGAAACACAAAAATCATAATGTCCATGGTCTTTCTATAGAACTTTGTATTACGAATAAAACATTATATAGATTTAGAAAACTACGGATAATGCGTTACTTTTATATAACAAAACACTGAAGTATATCTAACCAAGAGGTCTAAAATTTTAACTTTCGAACAAATAAAGGTGCTCATAAATGATGCTCTACATGAAATATATCCTTTTATAAGGTAAACGATTTTACAATTTATTTAAATAAACTAATTAATTGTACAAATGCTCGTTTATATTTAAGCTTAATGAAATTGTGTTTAAATAGAGTTAGTCGTGAATAAATTATGGTAGTCACACAACACGCTATAATCGCTATTACCTAAGATGATTACACACTTCGTTCGCTTCAATCTTTGGTGGTGTAACCTTCAGCTTCAGCAATAATAGCGATCATTAAAGCGTTGTAGTGTAATATACTAATATCTATATAGATTACCGTTGAAGTGCGTTAATTATAGCTTTAGATAGTACAATTTGATGAAACTATAAAGCAAATGTAAATGTAGTATATACAACCAAAATTGACGCTACAAAAGTCAATCAACTTGGACTAAAAGGACGAATAGATAAACTAATAGCACAAGCTGACTGTCCCTTCTCGCATGTACTGTTGTTTCTTGTACACAATTCCTCAGCACTTTTACACTCCCTTTCCTTGCTTTTCTAATGCGTTTTCGTACCCAAAGTACTTTCAAACTCTTTCAAATTCTGTCACAATTGATGCAGTTTTCAGCTAGTTTTCTTATAACGAATGCATGATGTATTTACATGCTACTTTACTATGCATGTTAATACGCTCGAAAGCGAAAGAAGCCCATGATTCATAATTATGTCGTTTTGGGTGCTGTATAAGCTTTTTAAATAGCTTTGTTTAACTAGCTTCCTTGTCTATTTTTAAAACGTACATAGCTCAGGAGGCTAAAAATAAGAAAATAACTTATAGCTATAAAAATTAAATATGTAACAATGCGCTGAAAATTCAAAAATAAATTCTTCTTGTATCTGTAGCACTGTATACAGCACTGCTGTAAAAATAAAAAACAGTGAGCCGTTAAATAAAAAAGATTAACTATATGATTTGCATCGGTGGCTCACAGTTTTTATTTTTAGAATACCGTGAACAGTAAAACAAGTACATAAAAAATAGTTTTAAGTTTTCTATATTCTTTAAAATAAAATAGTGGTATTAAATTTTCTGAACTATAATTTATTAATTATTAAAGCCAGATAGATGTTGGGCCTTTTTGAGTGACTTTTTAAAAAGTATCTTCAAAAACCTCTTCTATCGATTTTTATTTATACAGATTTTCACGTTGAATTTTCAATTACAAGTACATTATGTTCATTAACGTATTGAGATCAAAATTACTCTAAGTTGATACTCACTGAATTAAATGAACAAAAATTAGGATGAGTAGCTGAACAATCAACAAGGTTAAAGTTGTGAAGCTCAAGACTGACTGGCCATCTTAGGCTCTCGAGAGTATTTATGTTGTCCTTGCCCTTCACATTGTTTGTGGGAATTGCAGAGCCTGTGTCCGTTTATTTCTTTATTCATTTATACAATACAAAGTAACAGCCTTAATTCTAGTAATTGCAATCTTGTCACCTGTGACCTGCACCTGCAGTGTCATATTACGTTTGAAATACAATGTATTTACATCCGTTCTCGTATCTGGTTTATGAACTTCCACTAACCTTTTATTACTTGTTTTTCAATTAATTATACAATGTAACAATCTAACTTTAAATTTAATAATTCCCTTTGATTACCTATATATATCATAATTTGAGGCATATGTAACTCCTCACGACGTAGATGAAAATTAAGGATTTTGCTTTATTTTTAAAATTCATTGTCCCTAAGGGTTCACTTAATATTTCTTATGACTCAAATTTTTTCCTTTGCTTTTATATCTAAGATGCATTTTGTACAGTAAATACATAGTAAATAAAATTATTACAATAATTAATAAAATTGTTCAAACACTTATATTATAGTAATCTAATCTTGGCTCTTTCACTTCGTTTAAATGTTCTTTGTAATTGTCCATTAATTTTACGGCTTGGTTAAGATCGTCCAGGTCTAGAAGTGCAAGTTGCATTGGTTTCTTGCTGATTTCGTCATCTTCGGCTTGTGTAATTTTGAACTGTAGCTCGGGTTGATTTGCAAATTTCTTCGTTATGGCGGGATTTTGGTATACTCAAATAGTTTCGCCTTTTAATTTCAAGTAGCAATCTTCTTTAATTGTGATTACTTTACTTCCAATTAAAGCTAAACTGTCTTCATTTTGGTTGCAACGGGTGGTTGCTATTACTCCCTGTAACATGTTTAATTTGATCAGTATTTATTCGCATTGAATTACGAGGATAATGCGCCAAGCGTGCCTTATTCTTTATTAATGTTCCATATAATACATAATGGAACGCTTCGTTTTAATAATCTTCTTGTAGTAAAATATCTGTGTGACATAAAGTTATTTTGTCGAGCATCTCTAGCAATCCTGTTTCTTTCGTATTTCCCCACCTCTAACCGCGAGTCTTTGAATCGTCGCTATCATTCGTTTCTAGTTTTGTTTGTTAGTCGCAACTTAGCTATCAATTCATCAAGATGTTTTCCAGACTAGAGGTTTGCGACCTTCGATTAAATTATTTGTGTGAGCGGTTCAAGTCATGGTAGACTTGAATAAATTTCAATAACTTCTACTAACGGTTTGTAATTTATACATTTTACGAACTTAATTTAATTTTGTTACATTTATTTAGCGCACCTACGAAAAAAAATAGAGAAGTACAAGTGAAAATTTTGTTTTGTAAGTTGTATGGTTCTGTACAAAGATTGGAGATTGCAGACATGTGGTCGTGATTGCAGTTACCCCAAGAAATGGTTTATAGTGTTGTTTGGAACTGATGAAATTTCCGTTCGGATTTGTCTAGGAAAATCAGATGCAGTTTGGTTCGTTATTAAATTTAAGAAATTTTGCATGTGTTTAGAATGTCGTTAGTCTTTGATAAACAGTTCGCTCATATAAAAAACACGAAATTTGTTATCATGTTTATGAACATATGATCTGTTTCACTTTCGATTATTGTTGAACTGGTTTTACAAACCGTAGAAAGAAATTTTGTCAGGTTAGGTTTATATATTTGTAAGCTTTGTTCCATTCGAACTTCAGATAAATTTCAAGGTATATTCTCGACGTTATACTTTTTTTGTGATGTAGTAACATTTTATAGATAATTGCCGTGAAAGCAGATGTTTCGTGCAGCTTTCCTAAAATTCAAATTAAACATTCTTCAATCTTGAAGTTAGCTTTTATTCACAGATAAATTATAAAAACTAAGTATAAAAATTTAAATTCGTTTAGTGACAATTGCAAAGTGTTTGCATTTGTGTTCATACAAAATTTTGAGGTAATGAAAATATATATACTTAATACAAAAAGTACTTGATAAGTAATCGCAGTGAACTTTTGTTTATTCTTAATTTGTTATGTACATGGAAGTTTATTTCACTTTATTGCAAAATTTAAATACACGCTGCGTAATAGATATGAAACTGTAATCTACCTGATAAGATCTGCCCAGGATAGAAATGATAGTTCAATGCATTGTGTTTACAAATTATTTTGATCAAAGTGTAACATGTTTAATTTCAGCAATAATTATTCGCATTTAATTACGAGGATAATGCGTTAAGCGTGCCTTATTCTTTATTAATCTTCTTATATTAAAATATCTGTGTGACATAAAGTTATTTCCACGAGCATCTCTAGCTGTCGCTTACGTATTTCCCCACCTTTAACTGCGAGTCTTAATACCATCGCGATCATTCGTTATAGTTTGGTTCGTAGTCGCAGTCTAGTTATCAATTCAAGGAGATGTATTCCAGACTAT
The DNA here is from genome assembly GCA_036346225.1 of Platerodrilus igneus. Classification (NCBI taxonomy): domain Eukaryota; kingdom Metazoa; phylum Arthropoda; class Insecta; order Coleoptera; family Lycidae; genus Platerodrilus; species Platerodrilus igneus. The sequence goes on along the minus strand of JARFIW010000332.1, from coordinate 4,550 downwards.
AGGCATGCGACCTTAGGTTAAATTTTTTGTGTGAGTGGATCAGGTCGTGCTAGACCTGAAACTATTTTGATACCTTCTACTAACGGTTGGTAAATTACGAACTAATTTAATTTGGCTTCATTTATTTAGCGCGTCATGTAGGATTCGTCATGTAGGATTCGTCATGTAGGATTCGTCATGTAGGATTCGTCATGTAGGATTCGTCATGTAGAATTCATCATTTAAGATTCGTCACTTAAGATTTGTCAATTTAGAATTTGTCTACTAAGAACTTGTTAACTAAGAATTCGTCAACTAAGAATTATGGATGTTGGTTTTGATTGCAGTCGTCCCAAATTAGAAATGGCTAGTAACCTTGCTTGAAGAATAAGAATTTCCATCTCGATTTGTCGTGGAGCAACAGAGACAGTTTGGTTCGTTATTAGATATAAGATATTTCATGCATGTGTTTTGAATGTCATAAAAATTTGATAAACAGACTATCATATAAAGCACGTAAAGTTGCTATTATGTTTTCAACATGTAATCTGAGTAATTCTCAATTATTGTTGAACTGGTTTTATAAGCCGTAGAATGAAATTTTGTCAAGTTAGGTTTATATAATTACAAGCTTTGTTCCATCTGAACCTTAGATAATTTCAACGTATGTTTTCGACGTCATACTTTTTTTTGTGTTGCACAGTTGACAGATGTTGTCATGAAAGCAGATGCTTCGTGCAGCTGTCATTGAATTAAAACTAAACATTCCTATTTTTGTGATTAGCATTTATCTACATGTAAATTATAAAATCTAAATCTGAAAATATAAGACACGCTGTGTAAGAATCTAGAAATTGTAATCTACCTGAAAAGATCTGCCCAGGTTAGAACGTTAATTCAGTGTATTATGCTTACAAATTATTTTCACTCAAATGTTTAAAGCAGGTACATGTTTGAAGTGTAGGTGGTTGTTTTAAAAAGTCGAAACCTTGACTTTTATATAGATGTTAATGATGAAATTTTTTTTACTTGTTAAAAAGTTCCGAAACTTTAAAAAGAGAGTTTTTTTTAGTAAACAATTAGTTAAACTTAGAGGCTTTTATTTTGGTCAAATGCGATCAAATCTGATTACACAAAGGTAAAATTTTTGAGTAATAATTTTGTGCCAATATCATATTGGATATACATTTTTTATTTTTGATACCTTTATAGGACACAAATGGTGTTCTACATTTTTATTTATTTAATCTTTGGAATTTCTTACAGGAGCTGCGTCTTATTTTTATAAAACAGGTTTTTGTTAACGAAGGCGATCGTTTTATCTTTGGGTTTCCCCGTCCGCCCTTAGAATTGTACTCTGCTATTATCGTGATTATCTCAGGACTTGGTGGCGCCTATTTAGCTTAGTTTAGCTTTGGTTTGCAAACAAAATTTGACTCCCCCCCCCCCCATTTATTATTGCTCTACCAAGGAGTAGACCCCTAGCTATGTCGGAAGATTTTTGTTCACTGGCGCCCATTTGGAAAAATAAGTAACACTGACGCCACAACATATATATAAAAACAATAAAAAAAAAGTGGTTACAAAATATTTAAAACAAGCTATGTTTAGAGAGCAGTCTTTAAACAGACAAAATTTTGACTTTGTTATAAACATTATTGTTGAGAATTTTTTACCTGTTAAAAAGTTATAAAATTTTAAAAGAAAGTTTCTTTACTTCAGTAAACAATTAGTTAAACTTTGAGACTTTTATTTTGGTCAAATGCGATCAAATTTGATAACATAAAAAATTTTTGGGTAATAATTTTGTGCCAATATCATATTGGATATACATTTTTTATTTTTGATACTTTCATAGGACACAAATGGTGTTCTACATTTTTTCTATTTAATCTTTATAATTTCTTACAGGAGCTGCATCTTATTTTTATACGACAGGTTTTTGGTAACGAAGGCGATCGTTTTATCTTTGGGTTTCCACGTCCGCCCTTAGAATTGTGCTTTGCTCTTATCGTGATTATCTCAGGACTTGGTGGCGCCTATTTAACTTAGTTTAGCTTTTGGTTGCAAACAAAATTCGACCCCCCCCCCTTCTTATTGCTCTACCCAGGAATAGACCCCTAGCTATGTCGGAAGATGGCACTTTTTACGTTTCTCTGTAGAAGAAGCGGAAGATTTTTGTGCACTGGCGCCTTTTTAGAAAAATACGTTTCACTGGCGCCCATAAAACTAAAAAAATACGTTTTAACAGCAATCCATTTGTTATCTGTGACCTTTTGAATTTTCATGTTGGAGATTTGTACTGGTTTTGACTCGCAATTCTCATAGTGATTTGAGAATCTTAATAGTTGTACTTCACAGGGGCTATTGGTCTGAATAACTGTCGTCGTTAATGATTGACATAGATATTGGCTGGGTGCCCCACTTTTCATTTGTGAAGCCATACCTAAGTTCGTTTAGGGAAAGAAACTTGAATTTAGGAATAGTGACTTGATACTGGCTAGCAACTTTCGTGGGGAAAGCAAATAATTGAAAATAATTGTAGGGGTTAATTTCTACTACAGGGATTTCTACTAAAAACGTAATTTCATGATTCTTTACATAACCTTTAACTATGGCTATTTTTTCAAATAAAAGTATATTGGATTCGGTTACTTCAAAGGGTAGTTTGCTGTTAGTTATGAGTGATCTGATTCCTAATAGTTCTGACAATAAATCAATTGGTTCTATAATACTAGCATGTAATGTGTTTAGTTTTGCAAATATTACAGCGTTTTCTAACGTGGCTAAAATTTGTTGAATTATGGTAATTGTTGATATCATCTGACTGAATATCGTGTTGAATCTTATTAAATCTCGCATTCCTAGCATTATGGTTTGCATGTTACTTTCAAGGGTTATTATTCTGTTAGTTAAACTGTTCTGGTTCCATACTAATTTGCTTAATGTATCATTGAATTTTATTATGGTTGACTGGGTTAAGGATATTTAATTTCTAACAATAGTTTTTATGTCAATTTGGTTTTCAATTAGTTATTGTATCACTTTGTCATATCTTGGTTGTCTAGATTACCTGTGATCGCTTTTAAAATATTATCTAATCGGTACATGTGTTCTATTTTCTGTCTAGTGATTTGGTCTGTTGGTATTAATCGAGTAAATTTGTCGTTTGCGTTCTTTAAGATGTTCTCCATTATGTTTTTGTAATTAAGCACTTCTATCGTGTATTCTTTTCCGAATTTGGCTGTGTCCATTGTTTGTTTCAGTCTGTAGTAATTATCTCTAATTATATAAGATTCTTGTTTTAAGTCGGTTAAGTTAAATTTCTGTGCAAACGTCCTGTAATCTATTGTATTCTGCATACTTCTCAATTTTACTGGTAGTATACGGGGGGTGTTTTTAATGTCTTCCACTATTATGTCATTGTCGTGCGTTCTACCTGGGTGGAAGTTGATGGCAAGGGTGATGACTGTCCATCTGAAATTACATGGTGTCTTAGATTTTTTAAATGAATATATTTTACAATTTTTCTATAGTCTACTAAGGCTACATTTCTATCTGAGATCTTTTTGATTTTAAACGGGCCTAAATTTCTGGGGGCCGTTTCGTGTCCTTTACATTTAAAATTTTTCTCATACACGGTTTGTCCTACAAAAGTTTATTAAATCGTTATTCCTTTTGCGGGTTGTCGTAGTACCTTCTTTATCGTTATCTAATTTATTTTTTACAGTATCATAAGTTATTTCTAATTTCTGTTTGTGATCTTTTGCATACTGTTGGTATACTTTTTTGTTATAATGTATGTCATAAGGGTTGCGGAAATCTGAGTGTCGTAGTGTTAGTTCGAGGGGTGTAAAATTAGTTGATAAGTGGATTGTGTTGTACACAATTAGTGCGTACGACATTAAGTTAGTGATATGTTCCTTTTTATAGTTAAATCTTAATAGTCCGATTTGTTAGGTGTAGTCTTTCAATTAGTCCATTTGACTCCGGTTGATTTTCTGTTATAAAATGAATTTTTATTTTATGGAGTTCTAGGGTATTTTGTATTGTTTCATTTCTAAATTCGCTGCCATTGTCTAAAGTTATTGTTTCTGGTTTACCGTAAAATGTAAAGTATTGTAAGAATCCTTGGGATACATCGATACTATTTTTTGAAGTGATAGGTATCGCTTGGCCTACTTTGGTGAATGCGTCTATGATTGTTTAAAAGTTTTGAGCTTCTACTACTAGAGTGTCTGCATGTAATTTTTGAAAAGGTTTATCGGGTGTTTTAGTTAACATAAAGGGTACTTTTGAGGATGACCTGTCGTATTTCGCTTTGTCGCATACTTCACATTGGTTAATAAAATCTGTGGTTAATTCTTTCATGTCTTTAAAGTAATATCTCCTTATGAATTGTTTTAGGGTTTCGTTGATTTCATGATGTTTGTTTTTGCCTTTGTGTTGATTTCTAATTACGTCATTTATTTCGTCAGGGTCATCTAATGTTATTGATTTTCTTGTACATCTAATAATTTCGGGTCCTAAGTTATTAAATAATCTAATATATATAATTCTGAAAATCTTTT
>JARFIW010000331.1:0-167701 GCA_036346225.1 Platerodrilus igneus | reverse complement strand
ACGGTGCGTATGGTGGTCTCCGTTAGAATAATCGAAAGTGGTTAATCAATCGTATTAGATGTTTAAATAAGCGAAAGTGTAAATGCCTACATAAACAAAATTTAATTATCCGACAAAAAGTACGCGATGTGCTACACTTATAAAGAAAGTATGGAATGGTGCTTTTAGCGGCCCTAGCAGTAAAAAGGGTGACTGACTTTTCCAAGCAACTACAAGAATAGCAGTAGCGCAGAGAAGGGTATGCATGTATTATACAGTTGCTACAAAATATGTTAGTTTACGCGTAGCTCGGATGTGTAATTGATCACGACTTAAAGATCCCTCGGAGGTTTAAAATTCTCAGCCTATTGTCGTTTGAAAATGTTTGTAAATTATCAGAACAGGAGCGGGTCGAAGTTTAAATTAGATGGATGATTGACTGAGTTTTGCTACCTTTACGAGGGAATTGGAAGTTGACAGACATCGAGCATCTAATTCTCTATTTGGACGATATCGAGTACTTACCGGTTCTAGAAATCATTACATGCGGCCGACCGCTATGCGAAAGTGTAAAAGCCTACAGAAGCATAATTATCAGACGAAAAGTGCGCGATGTGCTATAGAAAGTATAAAAAATGGTGCTTTGCCCATCGTCCTAACAGTAAAAAGGAGAGTGACTTTTCTAGCAATTACAAGAATAGCAGTAGCGCGGCGAAGGGTATGCATGTATTATACAGCGCATTGTTGCTATAAAATATGTTAGTTTACGAGAAGCTCGAACGTGCACAAATTAAATTTTAATCTATAATTAACGACGGTCGTAAAATTGGAAATTAATGGTTAATTTAAATACTGCTACATATACTTTCGCTTGGTGATTCATTTAGAAAATATTCAAGCCTTCCATTTCCTAAAGTATGACGTAGAAGTTATTTAAAATTAAATTACTTTATTAGTAAGTATCCTGTAGACAGCAAGTTGGTATTCCTTAGTAATGGTTTAAAGTGTTTTATTAAGTTTTTGGTTATAGTAGCACTGCATCTTCTACAGCACGACTTGCACACAATTTGTGTGCGTGTGCTACCACCCTTTGGATTTTTAATATGCACACGATCCGTATAACATGGAAGACGTTTTCCGGTGTTTCTACTAACTGCATTCGCACCATCGACGAAGCGAACCAGGTGCATGCATTGGCGCTAAATGTATTGGACGAGCAGCAAGATTATGACGTCATTTAGTTCCCCGATGAATCCTCAACTTCGTTCGGTGTCTTCGGAAACCTTCGGTTTGCATTCTATAGGGTACATAAAGCAGGTGCGCAAGAGTAAACTCTTTAGTTATAAGTTAGTTCGCTTACAAGTCAAGTCTTATAGTGCGGATTTTGTTTTGTACTAAAATGGTATCTGCAAACGTTTTTAAATGCGAGCTGTGTCACGTCTACTTTACCAGGAGGATGCTCTAAACGGCACCAGAACAAATGTTGTGGTGTAACATCGTCCAAGGTTGCTTATACATCCGTCCGCAGCAAAGTACTTAAACTGTGAGATCTTGCGGTATCGCTTTTACGAGAATGGGCAACTTACAGCGACACAAGGAAAAACAGCACGGCATGTCATTAAGCCGTAAACGTTCAGCTCCGCCAGCTGTTAAAGGGCCTTGTACGAAACAACCACGAATTATGTGTAAAGTATGCGATTTCGAAATGGAAAACTACGCATGCCGCAGTCATCTACGGAGCAACAAACATAAAATGCATCAGTTACCGCTACTAGCGACGATGGTGTAGAAATGGTTAGCACAGCGTTTAACAACCGTATGGCTAGCTATCGCATAAAGAACGCCAGTGTCGACGATGGAGTGCCGAGTTTCTTTGGAAGCAGAAAGAGCGATTTATTCGATTAATTAATGAAAAAGAATACAACATACAGCAGTAAAAGTCTATTGCGAACTCTACGGCGTTTACACCAAAATGGGGAAGAGACTACCGATGTGAAATCCTTTAACACAAAAATGTGGTTATAACGTCTTCTAGTAATCTGGAGAATATGTACGAGGTCTTAAGCGAAACCATAAGAACAAAATCAGAGGAATTTGAAACATGTGGGTCCGGTTGGTCTTTGGAAAAGTGCTCTATTTAGAAATAAATATTAATAAGTATGAGCCGATATGAGAAGTTCTAGGTTCAAAATAAAAATTGTGAATATGTATTTAGAAATGTGGTTTACAAAATTTAAACTGTATTAGTAAAATTGTCTGTAATAAAAGTTTTAAGAATGGTTTTAGATTTTCTTTAGGTATAAGCTGCAGGAAAGTTATAATTTAGAGGGTGTGTAAAATGGTAAGGGTGGTCCTGTTTTAAATCTGTTTACAGATTCGGATTCTACATAAAATTCTAGCCTAACAAGATGTATTGCATGTATAAAAAATTTATAAGAACGATCAAAAGTCGCTACAGGTAAGAAATCTTAAAATCAGGGTAGGTCCCTGGGGGATGGCGCTATCTAAAAAATTCTTAGAAATTCGGGTAGCTGAGAAAATTCTAATCTTAATTGATACCAAACAAGGTAGGTTTATCTCGTGGATGGAAATGTGGAGAAAGATTTATCTCGCAGAGGGTATATGTGTAACTTTGCAGGGCGTGGTCCGATTTCAAATCTGTTTGCAGATTCGGGTTGTGTGTAAAATTCTAAGCTAATTTAATGTATCGCATGTATAAAAAAATTTATAAGAACGCTCAAAAGTCGCAACAGGTAAGAAATCTTAAAATCAGGGTAGCTCCCTTTGGGGGTGATGCAATCGAAAAATTCCTAGAGATTCGGGTAGCTGAGAAAATTCTAATGTTAATTAATACCAAACAAGATAGGTTTATCTCAAAAGATGCATTGGCTAGACAAAGAAAACTATTTGGTTCAGATGAAAGATAAAAAAATGGCTAGTCGAAGAAAACTTTTTGGTTCAGAATGTTAGCGGTAAAAAATCTTAAAAATAGGTTTATCTCGTGTGTGGAAATGTGGATGCTCATTTATCTCGAAACATAAAAAAATTTAAGATAGGTTTATCTCGAAAGATGAAAATGGTTAGTCGAAGAAAACTTTTTGGTCCAGATGTGTGTGGAAATGTGGATGCTGGTGGAAATGTGGGCCCAGGATGCCTGATTATACTCTACTAAGGGGTTTTAGCAACATGCTTTGTAAAAGACTTGATGCTTGGCTCTTGAGATTGAGGTTGGTTTATAATTAAATTATCCACCGATGTGATATTTCAGAAAGAACTATATAGATGTTGTATCTTCGGATCGGTCACTTGAAGCCAAAGGTGATTTAACGTTTAAAGAATTCATCAATTGGTGGACAAATAAACTTTATTTATATGTTCAGTTATCTACATTTATTTTAACGCAACAGATTATGGTTTCACTTGAAATTTGCAGTTTACGAGAAGCTTTACGTAAATCTTGTTAAACAGGGCATTATTCTTTGGATTGTATGAGCGTCAAAATCACATCCTTGAACCTGTTGCGCGAAAAACATGTCGCTAATTATGTCAATTTTTGGATGACTGACACGTTCTAATATCTATGCAGTGTTGGTTTGATAGAAACAAATAGTTTCTTACAGATATAGTCACTGTGATTATTGTTAGGAAATTGTATTTGATATAGGACGATTTCTAGGTATTTGTGTATTTTAGAATATGTGAAAAATATTGGGTTTGTTGGGTTAAATATGTTGTGATTATAAGCGTATTACAAATTCTGAAAATTTAAGAAAAACATTTTATGGAATGACAAGTAATTCATTTAGTAAAGTTTTGATAAAGTACGTCGATCGCTTCATGTAGTGTAAATGACTCTCAGTCCAGGTCAATTTTGTTGTTCGATAAGTTTTTTTTAATAAAAAAAATCTTTAATATTAATTTCTTAAAAACGGAAATTTTTTATGTTATCTAAATAATGAACGAAGATAAAGGTAACAATTTTACCAGTGAACAAGAAGCAGAACTGTTTGTTGGAATAAATTGGATGATTACTGGTGTTAAATATAGTATGTGACAAAAAAATTATGTTATTTATATTGTGTTACGGCATTACCTCTTTTATTAATTTCATTACAAGAGAAACCTGTTCATAATTTGTATTTCTGTGTTAATTGTATCTTTATTCTTATCTGTAATATATGTTAAATTAATATAGAAACATATTTACACGACATTTGAAGCAACTATTGTGATACATTTAGAAAAGAAAAAGAGTAAATGATATTCTACAAATAATATAAAATATTCAGGTACGGAATATCTATACAAGGTGTTTAGTAAACAGGAATAATAGGCGAGACTAGAAATTTGTTTAAGGTTTCGACTCTCAAACTATATTTAGTTTGGTAAAAGTTATATATGAATATTTTTGTTGTTGAAGAGGCGCAAACGGTGTCCTCCATGCAGGGCCGGTTCTAAGATTTTGAGCGCCTAGAACAAAACAAAATTTGGCGCCCTTTCATACAAGAATATACAAATTTACTGCAAAAAAAGTAAGTTATGCTATTTTCTGTTGCGTACGTGTGACATACAAGATTTTTTGTAATGCAATTTGTCTAAAATTCAATAACAGTTAATTAAAAATTTTTTTGAAAATCACACTAAGGAAATTTTATCATACTAAGTAAGTTGGTACAATTGGATACGCCACGAACCGAAACAACATCCACAATAAAATAAACTTTACTAAATATCGTAATAATTTTGTTATATTAACAATAATTATTAGGACATATTCTAAATTATTAGAATACAGGTATACATACGTAAATGCCATTTGGAATTGTTATTATTTAAAATCTTGCATTATTTAAAACTATAAAACAAATGCATAAAACTTACCCACATCCATTTTGCTATTATATTAGATATTATTAAAATATAATACTTCCAATTTTTGATATTTTTGTATTATTTTCATCTTACATAAATTATTTCAACGAATTATGATTTTTAAATGATATAATATTGACAACGACAGCAGATGCTGATTACCACCGTTATACTTCGAAAATTCAAAAATGGTGTTTATTGCTTATTATTACTTTTAGCTTTACCAATTGAAAATCAATAAAATAACCACAAACGGCATGCTTGAAATAGTAATATGTACATAGTCGAAGAATGACAATAAATGCTTAATTCAACCCTTACAGGATTCAATTCAGGTATACGGAGTATCTTGCAATTTATGAGGGGCAATATTGGCTACTTCAAACCATTTTCGACATATTTAACTTTCACGCAATGGTCCCTGTAATAAAAACCATTTTTGAATTTTCTTACTATACCAACATTAAATGTATACAGTTCCAAACACTATTTTATTTATGAATTTATTAAAATGTTTAATATTATTTCAGGATTTATATAGCATTTTACCGTAATTTGAAACCATGATTTTTATAAAAGTGTTGGTTCTCTGTTTAGTTTTTGCAGCTCTAGTTATGATATGACTTTTTGCAATACGTACCGGAAGTGATACTATAGCACCATTATATACAAAGCAGTACAAAAACAATGATTATAATCTCAAAAAAGAAATGAAATGTATGACAAATAAAGTAAATATGTTTCATAAAAATAATTTAAAAATATTCTTTTCTAGCTTTTAAATCTGCAAACTTTTGTATGTTTTCGCCCATATTTATATTTTGTGCAACTTCATTTTCTATTGACAAAATTGCCAAGCTATTTAATCTTTCATTTGTCATCGTTGATCTTAAATATGTTTTGATAAGTTTCAATTTACTGAAACTACGTTTGCAAGCTGCAACGGTTACAGCAATTGTTAGCAATATCTTTAAAGTTGTCCACAAATTTGGCATAATTGTATATAGGTCTTCAATTTTTATAAAATTGAGAATCTCTAAAGGACTGTTAACATTTTCAGGAATTAGGCTTTTAAAGATATAATTTCATTCATTAATTCAGTACCATCAATATCAGATTTTTGTTGGTCTTTTAAAAGCAAATGTAAATTCATGTAACACTTGCATAATTCATCATTATTTAGATTCTTTTTTAAATTACACAAAAATCCCCAATTATTCAAAAAATCAATGGTTTGTTCAAAACGTTCTACCAAAGAAGATTTAATTTGATCTACTTAATATATTTATTTATTTATTTATTTTCAAATGCTCTTTCGCATCAACAATAACATCATCAATAGCTTCATAATCATACTGTCTCTTTATCCGGCGGATGCGTTTTTATATAAAGATCGGTTCAATACCTACTAATTCAACTAACTCTCTCGCTTTACCAAGCATTTTTCAAAACCATTGGAACGATAATTTTCAAGATATTTAGAACAAGATTGTAATAAATTGACAGCATTATTTAAATCCATTGAATTGGCCTGTAAGACTTTACTAACAATGTTTATCTGGGACAACAGATCATACCAAATAACTATTAATACTAGAAATGAATATTCGCATATTTGTTTTGATAACGTAAATGCACCAGCATTTTTAGAATTTTCGTGTACGTGTAAAAGTGCATCGTGTATTTCAGTTATTTGGAATCTCGAAGGTTTGATACAATCAATTCGACTTTTCCAGCGAGTTTCGCATAAAGGTTTTAAAGATAAAGACACATTGTCAGTTAAAATTTTCTATCGCCTCACGGAAGCAAAAAAAAATGTGTATAAACAATACCAAAAAAGATGTTGATTGTGTGCAAAATATAGCTGCATCTTCGATGACTAAATTGAGGGAGTGGCATTTACATGACATAAAAAAAGCACGAGAATATTCTTTACAAATACGAGCTCGAACACCTTTATTTCTTCCTTTTATGTTAGAGCCGTTGCCATATCCTTGGCCTTTAGAACCATCTAAGTTTAATTAAAAATCATTTATTAATTGTTTTATTATCTCATATAACGAGTGGCCTGTTGATTCTTCAATTTCCTAGTAGCTAATAAAATGCTCCTTGATTTTTAAGTCGCTGTCATTAATATCTACAAAACGTAACGTAAATGAAAGTTGTTCCGTATGACTTATATCAGGAGTACAATCTAAAATAATACTAAAATATTTCGCTTTACAAGTACGTTCCAAAATATCAACACGAACAGAAGATGCCAATAATGTGATTGTTTTACTGCAATAAGTAATTGATGTTTCATTTGATATTATTCGACGAACATGTTCATGCAAAGTAACCTCATATTTACTAACAAGTTCAACCAACCCTAAAAAATTTCTATTATTTTAGTGAAAAATTGATCAGATGAACCACGAAGAGCCAAATTGTGTTCTGCTAAATATAACACAATATTCATTAGTCTTTCTAATACATTGTTCCAGTGTTTCCGTTCTTTAGCAATAGCTGATTGAATATTTTTATCAGTTACTTTACAAGTTCGAAATCCTTTCCGTGTCCCAGGCCATTTAATAAAATTATTGAAAAGTTAGGTAGAATTTTCATGTTGTTTTAAATACTCACTTAAATGTTTCCAGATAAAAAGACCTGTTCTTGCTAAGGCTGACTTGACTTTATCTGTGTAAGATAATTTACAACAAATACAGAATACTTTATTTTCATTTCTTGAATAAGATAGCCTATTATACCCCCGCCGGTGCGGTACGCGAGCCACTACAGTCCGTTGGTAGCAATGCTAAATAATTGCAAAAATGATGCGCAAGTAAGATATTACGTCACGTAATTATATAAAATTACTCCATCACATACAAAACCAAAAAGTACTTACGTAAACTGTAGGACTTTTCACAGCATTACTCCATGATGGCGGCAGTGGGGCTCCGTTGATCCTTTTTGCGCGTGGGTGTTCGTTGGGCCCCGTTGAAACCATGTTCCAATTTGTCTTCTTTCTCTTCCTATGTAGAGAGCGACAGGAAGCGGGTATAAGAAACGATAATCAGAGATAAGGCAAAGGAACCTACATAACAAAAAAAGAAGACACGATAAGACACAAAGATAACTACATTCGTCCACGTCTCAGTCACCAGTATCGACACGTCTCCCGGAAATCCACCACTTTCCTTCTTGGCACACCGCGTCGGCGCAATCTCGCACAAACGCACTGTCTGAAGTGACGGAAATACACACACGTCTTTTCAAAATTATTGGCGCGAAATCCTTACAAATTAAAACTAAAATTCGAAATGTTTACGGCCGATTTCGGCAGGTAACAAGCCATGAACTTAGAAAACGTTCTCCATTTGAAGTTATCCTATAATACATTGTTTTATTAAAATTACGATAATCCGAATCTCGTGGATACGTGAAATTAGAATCAATTGCTTTTGTTATCGAAAAATTAAATGCAAGGATATGATCTCTGTATGTCGAATTTACTTCAAGTGGCCAAGTACCCGAATCATTATATTTCAAATTTTTGTTAAAATTATGTTCGCTATCGATGGTCAGTTCCAGGTTTGTTTTAGGTTGTTGATGGTTAAGAATTGAGGGCATTTCTTTAAAACTAGATGCAGAAGTCTCGCCGGAATCCAGACTCATTTGTAATTGAAAATTGTTTTTAGTTAATTGGGTCTGGGTTTCTTCTGGTTTAAAGAACATGGTAATTTTTTTTTGCTTTTTTGTCTCCTCTCGTTGTTGTTTTCTTTTACGATTTTGATACCTTGATGATTTTTTTGGAGGCTTTATAATAGCCTTTTTAATCTGAAATTATATAAATATTATGGTTTTTTACCATAAATTTTATTGTTAATTTACATTACTTATTACGTGGATACCTACTTACCGAAATTTATGTAACGTAAAAATAATAAAAATTAATTAATTTCACAAGGAATACTGTAATGTATCCATATATAGGAGTTTTCCGCCGGATCCTGAAATGAGTAGTTTAAATTTAGCAGTTAAGTTTAAGCAGCAACGGGAATAAAACGACAGTCGTCGGCAGCGGTTAGAATGGTTAGATAATCCGATGGCGGATTCAAGTAACCAACTTGAGTCATCAATTTTGGTTTAAGGCTGGAAATGGAGTAGTATTAGAAATCAACCAAAAGAAAAACGCATAATCCAACATTTTGTATATAATTTTATTGCACAGGTGAGCATGCTCTACCGTGGTATTTTTGTGTATTTTAAATGGATGTATTTGTAAGGATTTTGGTGTGTGGAGTTATTCTTATAATTTTGTTAGCTCTGCAAGTATAAGCAGTTATTTTGTTTATGCTATAATTATTTTAAAGACAAGTTGTATGTTCCTCCTTTTGAAATTATTAATATTTAGTGTATAATTAAAAAATATATAGTTTGCTTGAAGGTATATTGACTCATGTATTAAACTTTTCATGCCAAAGAATCCCCACAACCCTATGAGACCATCAATAAGAGAATGCTCCTTCTTTTAAAGAATTTAAAACCACCACAATACGTAACAAAACTTTTTTTATATTTTACGTTAAAATACGGCAAGTGTTGTTAATGCAAAGTTTACAGAAAGACAAAATTATTTAACCATTAAAGCGTATGACAGGCGCCAGTATCACTTTGACTATTCATAATTTTGTTGATATTTGTAATTTATAAATTTGATCACGTCTATTTTTTGAGTAGATTGTTGTGATACGTGATACTGATTACAAATTATCTTTTCAAAATAAATAAAAATAAACTTTTTAGAGATTAAAAAGCATTTTTTTGCATCAATGTTGTGTGATAAAAGCCATAAAAAAATTTTCGTTACATTATTTTGTTAGTAAATTTTTGCTTTTGTTTATTAATTTTTTTTCAGTTATTATAAATTCTGACTATACTTTCTTATAAATAATATTACAATTATTCAATCTGTTGACAATAATAAAATAATTAACGTTGTGATCTTTATTTGGTATTATTAAAGAAAAAACAATTTATTGCTTGCTAAAAAATCGATGCTTCATGAAAAATGATCAATTTTAATTTATAAAATCTAAAAAAATTACGAATGTAAAAAATATTTTATTTTTATATCGGCGCCCCGGGCAGTCGCCCGGCTTGCCCGCTCCTTTATCTGGCGCTGCCTCCATGCCATATTTATTTGGTTTTTATAGTAGATCTCATAAAAACCATTTTCGAGCAGTTTTTTGGCAGAGACGAGCACATGTTTGACTAAGTAATTATTTTTGAAATGCTTTCTTTATGAAATCTTTCCGGGATATCTTTGCTTTGAGTTTTTACATCTTCTATAAAGAATTTTCTCTTTGGGTATCGTTCACCTGGATGAAGCGGCGTCCAAATTTGTTGTGTTGTTTAATTGTTTATTCTAAGACCCAGCTAATCCACCGTGGGATTAAAATTCAGTTTAGCCTATTATCTCTAAGGAAACTTCTTTCATCGTTTAGTCATTATACATCCATGTTTACCGTGGGCTATTATTTATTTTCTACAAAATATTTCCCACACATTCTTAAGATTCTACTTAAAGTATATGGTACGTCGCTTCGTTAGCGCGATCAATTCCAGTTAGTTTAACGCTTTAGTATTTAAATTTGTCTTTTATTTTAGTGTCCAATGCTAAATGAATAAAATTTTCATATTGCCGATGTACAAGCTCAACTGGTTTTGTGGTACGTATTACAAACACAATAATTATGTTATTCCATATTCCGTGAAAATATTGCTCGTATGTTAAAGTTGACAATATAACTGCACTAAAAACTCATTTAAAGTTGGATCTATTGATGCTCTTTTTCGGCAGCCGAAGCACAGTACTGCAATTTTCTTACTTAAATTTATATTTTATTTTCTGTGTAGAAAATACTAACACTTTTGTGCTTGAAGCGATTAAGTTAGGTAATATATTAGACAAATACCCAATATGAATCAGTTGCTTTATATCTCTAATTCGAAATACAAAAAATTACTTCTCATTATATAGAAACTGATAAAGTCTTTCCCGTAATTCAAATAATCTGTCAAGTACTCGGTCCCGTGTTAGCCCTCTAATAGCAGCATGCGTGAGTTTTGAATATTCTTATTTTTAATAGGTGAGTTTTCACAAAGCTATTGATCCCTATTATTTCTTTCAAAACGTTATGTAAATTCTGTGGTGTTTTCTGACAAACTAAGGTATATCCATTCAGGATACAATGACTACTCGAACAGTTTTTCACAACCATTTTAATTCCCGACATTGCATCTTTTGTTGAATTTACCATTGCCTTTGCACCGTCGCTACATAAATTAATAAAATTTTATCAATATATTTTCTGATTTTTCATATAATTGTCAATACAATTAAATATTATTTCTTCCTAAGGAGCTACCCCATAAATTTTATTGCATAATTAACATAAAGCGTTAAGAGTACTTGGGTTACAGCATATGTATGACGAATACTAAATAAATAAAATCACATTTACGTTCGTTACTACCTGATGTACTGTCAAGAATCACGATTCCTTTTTGACTAATCTGCTATATAAGTTGGTCTCTCAGTTGATTGATTTTTATTACCCCTCATTGCTGTACATTAGTACAAACTGAATCGATTATGTTACGCGCGCTGCACTAAAGTACTTACATTTAAAATTCAACTTGTAGTCTGTCTCACTGATGAAATTATATTTATACCTTTCGGATTTATACAGAGCACCACTCTGGGACGAAGGGGATAAAGCGAGTGATTTTAGTTGGGTTTATGCGTATTTTGCCTGGCATGTCAGTCGTTATCAAATCATGGAATAAAATCATGTTAAAACGCCTTCGATTCAATGCACAATAACTACACTGTAATTGTAATAAATAACCAAATTCGCATACGATAATTTGGTTTGGCTAATTTTAGTATAACTTTAAATTTTAAATTATGAGCGTGGAAACATTTTTTTGTATAAAATTTGTGAACTTTTCGCCGAATCTTAAAATTTGTTGTCTGAACTCTAAGGTTCCACGAAGAACCAATTGAGAACCGCTACTCTAAAGTTTTAGGTTTGTCATTTTTAAATAGATAATACTCTGTAGAGTATCGTAGAACCATTTAACTGTTACCTGTTGCTCAAGATCGCCAAACATCAAAATCGCTATAAAATGACCACCAATGATTAACCCACAGAGATAGAAAACTACAATAAATATTCCTTTTACAAATATAAATTTGGAGGTGTGTATTCGCATAGTCTATGTCAATATAGACAAGTGCATGTAAGCTACTTCTTAACAAGCTATGACAATAAGCTTCTAGGGTTTTAGCAATTTTATCATAGTTCTCATAACATTTCGAATGGACCTGCACCTTGCCGAAGTTCTAAATTACTACAACAGGTGAAATGGCTTGCGTGTTCTAATGAGCTAAAGAGCCAAACTACAGATCCAACCAAAGTAGTAGGGTCGTTAGTGAGGAACCAGACTAAGACAGGTCCCCGAAAGATGGCAGCGGCTCTTTCGGTACTTAGATTGGCAAAGACCATAGGGGTCGGTATGGCAGTCTAAAACACACTACCGCGATGTGGAAGGCAACGGGAAACCACCACATTATCTCCCAAGTACACAGCGTACTTAAATTGAAATAAACATGATGGCATTCTCTGTGGTAAAAGATTCCGGAGATAAAATAGTCCCCCATTCGGATCTCTGGGAGGGGACTACTTCGCGAGGATACGATCGGAAAGTTAAAAATAAGAGTCGGGAATATTCTGCGAGTCGGAGCGTGGAATGTTAGAAGTATGAAGCAAGTAGGTAAGCTAGAGAACTTAAAAATCGAAATGAATAAGTTATCACTAGACATAGTAGGGATCAGCAAAGTTTGGTGGCCAGAGGCGGGGGGATTTTTGGAAGGGAGACTTCAGGGTAATTCATACAGGAGCAGAGGAAGGAAATTTGGGTTTGGAGATAGTTATGCGAAAAAAGATAGGATACTGTGTAGAGAATTACTTACAAAAGAACAAAAGAGTACTCATGGTTAGATTAGAATCTAAACCGGTAAACACAGTAATAATACAAGTATACATGCCTACCTCTAGCTACAGTGACGAAGAGGTAGAAGCCATCTACAAAGATATCGAAGACATATTAAGATACGTAAAAGTGTAACATGTTTAACTTCAGTAGTAATTGAATTACGAGGATAATGCGCTAAGCGTGCATTGTTCCTTATTGATCTACTTATATTAATATATCTGTGTCACATAAAGTTATTTCCAAGCGCACCTCTAGTTGTTTCTTTCGTATTCCACGCCTCTAACGTCGCGACCACTCGGTTCTTGTTTCGTCAAGTTAGTCGGTCGCTGGCAACAGCTTTATAAACATGTATTCTCGGCTAGAAACTGGCGACCTTCGCATCAATTACTAACTATTAAGATATCTTCTACTAACGGTTGGTAAAGTATATGTTTTACGAACTAATCTAATTTGAATTAATTTATTTAGCGCGTCATGTAGGATCCAAAAATTTAAAATTACCGTTATTTAGGAACTGTCGATAAGAAATTTGTCTACTATGAAATTATGGATGTTAGTTTGGATGCAGTCGTATCTAGTTAGAAATGGCTGGTAACTTTGTTTGAAGAACGTAAATTTCCATCTTGATTTATCGTGGAGCAACAAAAGCAGTTGGGTACGTTATTAGTTGTAAGATATTTCATGCATGTGTTTTGAAGGTTAAAGCACGTAAAGTTGCTAATATGTGTAATTTTCAATTATTGTTGAACTGGTTTTATAAACCGTATAACAAAATTTTGTCAGATTAGGTTTCTATAATTGCAAGCTTTGTTCCATTTGAACATTCGATAATTTCAACGTATGTTTTCGACGTCATATTTTTTGTGTTGAACAATTGACAGATGTTGTCATGAAAGCAGATGCTGTGTGCAGCTGTAATGGAATTTAAACCAAATATTCCTATTTTTGTGATTAGCTTTTATCTACATATAAATTATTAAGTCTAAATATGAAAGTTCAAATCCACGTTATGTAAGATTCTAGAAATTGTAATCTACCTGAAAAGATCTGCCCAGGTTAGAACGTAATTCAGTGTATTATGCTTACAAATTATTTTCACTCAAATATTTATAGCAGGTTCATGTTTAAAGTATAGTTGGTCGTTTTAAAAAAGTCAAAACTTTAACTTTGATGTAGTTGTTAATGACAAATTTTTTTTGTTAAAAAGTTCCGATATTTTAAAAGAGTTTTTTTTAGTAAAAAATTAGTTCAAATTTTAGTTCAAATTTGAGGCTTTTTTTTTGGTCAGATGCGATCAAATCTAATTACACAAAGGTAAAAAATTTTTAGTAATAATTTGGTGCCAATATCATATCGGATATACATTTTTTTATTTTTTTTATACTTTTATAGGACACAAATGGTGTTCTACTTTTTTATTTATTTAATCTTTGCAATTTCTTACAGGAGCTGCGTCTTATTTTGATAAGACAGGTTTTTGTTAACGAAGGCGATTATTTTATCTTTGGGTTTCCACGTCCGCCCTTAGAACTGAGCTTTGCTATTATCGTAATTATCTCAGGACATGGTGGCGCCTATTTGATTTAGCTTGGCTTTAGTTTGCAAACAGAATTCGACTTCCCCCCCCCCATTTCTTATTGCTCTACCCAAGAATAGACCCCTAGCTATGTCGAAAGATTTTTGTTCACTAGCGCCTTAATGTAGAAGAAATAACGTTTCAGTGGTGCTTTCAGTACAATAGAACAAAAAGAGGTTTCAAAAGGACATAAAAATTTAATAATTACGGGGGATTTTAATGCCGTGGTTGGTGAGGGTAGGGAAGGAGCGGTAGTAGGTTTATTTGGTTTAGGCACGAGAAACGACAGGGAAAATAGGCTGGTAGAATTTTGCGACAAGAACAATTTAATCATCACAAACACATTATTTCAACATCATGCTAGAAGACGATATGCGTGGAAGATGCCAGGAGATATAGGAAGATATCAAATAGATTACATTCTTGTTAGACAACGGTTTAGGAATCAAGTAAAAGACTGTAGAAGCTACCCAGAAGCAGATATAGATACTGACTACAACATCGTAATTATGAAGGCAGCACTTAAATTTAAGAATGTGAAAAAAAGAAACGGAAAAAGGAACTTGGACTTAGAGAAACTAAAAGATAAAGATATTCAAAAAGTTTCGAAAAAAAGTCAAATGAATTGCTCAAAGATATCGAAAAAATATCTGATAATAAGGAAATAGAAACAGAATGGAATAACATTAAATCCAGCCTAAACATGGCTGCCAGAGATATTCTGGGGTATACACAAAAAGAAAATAAGAAACCATGGATAACAAAGGATATCCTGAATTTAATAGAAGAAAGACGAAAATACAGAAATACATCAGACGAAACAGGAAAACAGAGATACAAAGCTATAAAATGGGAAATTATTTGAAAATGCAGGAAAGCTAAAGAACAATGGATTGATAAAAAATGCAAAGAGGTACAAACGAACATGGAAATAGGAAAGACAGACGAAGCATACAAATTAATTAGAATGAATTTTAGGGATATAAAACTGTATAGCAAAAATATAAGGGACGCACAAGAAAACGTCATTATAAAAAACGTAGAGAAAGTGGGTAGATGGCAAGAATATATAGGGAATTTATATGCCGGACAGGAACTAGCTGCATTAGAACAGAAATCAGACATTGAAAATGATGACTTGGGATATCCTATACTTAGAGATGAGTTTGAATTAGCATTAAAGGGTCTGAAAAATGGTAAGGCGCCGGGTGCAGATAAGGTGCAAGCAGAAACTCTAAAAGCCGCTGGACAAGCAGTAACAGAACGTCTCTTTCAACTTGTAAGCTATATGTATGAGACAGGCGAGATACCCAAAGATTTCAAACGTAGCAGCATACTAACTATACCAAAAAAGAAAGACGCGGATAGATGTGAAAATTTTTGAACAATAAGTTTGACAGCACACGTGTCAAAAATATTAACTAGAATTGTGCAAAGACGAATGGAAAAACGGGCGGAAGAAATATTGGGAGAAGATCAATTTGGGTTTAGGTGAAACAGGAAAACACGGGAGGCTATTTTAGCTCTGAGAGTGATAATGGAGAAAACAATAGAAAAAGGGGAAAGCGTGTATATAGGGTTTGTAGATCTGGAAAAAACATTCGGCAATGTAAAATGGAAAAAAATGTTTGAAATACTCAAAAAGATTGGAATGAGTTATAGGGATAGACTAATAGCACATAGCTTATACAAAGAGCAAACAGCAGTAATAGAATTAGAGCAGGAACGTAGAGAAGTAAACATTAGGAAAGGGGTGAGACAGGGATGTGCCCTATCTCCATTGATTTTTAACTTGTACATAAAAGAGGCAATGAATACTGTCAAATGCAGGAAGACATTTGGAATTACTATGCAAGGACAAAAAATTGATATGCTTAGATTTGCAGATGATATAGCGGTATTAGCATCTAGCAAGGAAGAGTTAGAAGCTGCTCTTAATAAAATGGAAACAGTTATAACAGAGGGATATGGTATAAAAATTTACAAAACTAAAACTAAAGTTCTAGTATGCAAAGGTGGGGAAAATAAATCAAAAACAAGAATACAAGTATGTAACACGAACTTACAAGAGGTTAAGGATTTCTGCTACCTAGGAAGCCAAATAACGCAAGATGGGAAAAGCACAAAAGATATAAAACAAAGATTAGCACAAGGTCGTGCTACATTTAACAAGAAAAAGCAACTACTGTGCTCAAAGACCACAAACATAGAAACAAGGAAAAGATTGCTTAAAACATATGTGTGGAGCACAGCACTGTACGACTGTGAAGCCTGGACAGTAGGAGAAGCGGACAAGAAAAAGCTAAAAGCCTTTGAATTGTGGTGCTACAGACGTATGTTGAAGATATCATGGACAGACAAAGTTAAGAACAAAGAGGTACTAAAAACGGTAGGGGAAGAAAAAAAACGGTAAAAAATAGGAGAGATAGGATGATAGGCCACATACTACGGCATGAGGAAATAGTGCGGAATATATTAGAAGCAGAGATAGGAAAAAAGAGAAGAAGAGGCAGACCTAGATTAGACTACTGCACACAGCTAGTAAAAGATGTAGGCTGTAGGGGTTTTAGGAATATGTGTAGGCTAGCCCAGAATAGATATCAATGGAGGTACGCATCCAACCAATCCCAAGGTGAATAAGCTAATGACGAAAAAATAACTGTGCTTAAACATGATGATTATTATAAGTAACTACAAGAAGTGGTTGGACAATATTTTCGAATAATATTAAGTGTGTGAAAGGATTTACTGGAAAACCATTATTTCGGCAAATGTCTAAGTGTTGGGGGATCTTGGTAGCCACAGGTTGCTTAACCCCCTTCGCTGAATCTCGGTGAAATAGGGCATAAAATTAAAAAACAATAGAAGGGGAACGAACTGTATACACATGCTGTGTGAGAATTTCAGGGAACTATGTAGGCTAGCTCAGAATATAAATAAGTGCAGGTACGTGTCCAACCAGTTTTGAGACGGAAAACCTAATGACAAAAAAATAAGCGCAGAAAAATCTGATGATTAGTATAGACAACTAGTTGTTGGTTGCGAAATATCTGCAACCAATGTTGACTGTGCGAAAAGATATATTGGAAAATATATTAAATCGGTAAATGGTTAAGTGTTGGGGGAACTTGGCAGCCACAGGCTGCTTACCTCCCTTCACAACCACTGAAGGTCGGATTAATAGGGTATATAACAATAGAAAGTGACCAAACTGCATCTAACAAGAAAGAACAGCGCCGATGAGGAAAGACAACAAACATTGAACAAGAAGAAAATTGTTGAAAGCATATGTGTGGAGCACAGCACAGTATGCCTATGAAATACGGGCAGTCTGAAACGCAGACAGAAAAACGGTAGCAGCCTTTTGAAATGCTGTGCTTCAGATGTATGAGGAAGATAGCAGGGACAGACAAAGATAATAACAAATAGGTTATAGAAATAGTAGGGGAACAAGGATATCTGGGGAAAAAAGAGAAATAGAAGGGCGGAATACGTTCTAAGGCATTTTTGGGGAATAGTATGGAATATATTACAAGCAGAGTTAGGAAAAAAGAGGTAGATGTAGACCTAGATCAGATAGTGATAGATGCAGATTGTGCAAATTTCAGGGAAATCTGTAGGTTAGTTCAGAATAGAAAACAATGATGGTACGCGTCTAACCAGTTCCAGGACTGAAGACCTAATGATGATGATCTCATAACAGATTTTCATACCTTAAATTAAAAGTTCAAAAATATTTTTAACAAAATCTTAGCGTATAAATAACATTTATTTTGTATAATTATGTACCGAGTTCCATAATAGGTATAATTTTTTTAACACTGTATGATATATTTACTTTTGTGACACCCTCAAGAACAAATAGAAGCTGAAAGATTCAAATGCTAGTGATGGGTTAATGTTGGGTAGCTCTCAAAAACGCGTAATTTAAATAAGAGGTATTTGGATAACGGGGATAAGATTGTAGTGTTTTATTTTACACACCGCGTTAATTCTCTTACTTTTCTTACTGGGACAGTACGAAATCCAAATCTTATACAAGCAGTGCTTTTACTATGTCTGAGACACTGTATACTAACCTGACGCGGAGGCTTCTGACTTTAATGCGGAACTCTTTCAAATGCATTACAAATTTTTGAATCTCTATTACTTTATATTTAACAAAAAGCACAATGTGTGTCGTACAATAATTTATTTATAAAACAAAAATCTACAACTACAAACAACAATCAAGTCTTTTAAAAGGACAACAGATTATAAGAAAAATTACAATAGAAGGATCATCTTTCAAGGTGAAGTGTTACATTTCTTTGTCTTGTACAATTTTCTCAAAATCTCGTTTAATCGTCGATAACTAAATTTTCCTGTTAGAACTTGAATCCAATCTGCTTCTATATTTAGTTTCAATTAAAGAAAAAAATTCACCCTTACACAAATGTGTGGTGCAAAAAGGCAAAAAACATTAAACTGCCTTTTTTTATAAGATATAATATTTTATTTGTATTGTGATACGTACGATTTTCTGCTTATTTAAAAACACATACTTTTCGTATATTCAAAATATTCTCTATTCCTCTACTTAAAGTGCGTTAATCTTTGCATTAGATCTTTGATATTTAGCTCTATTTCCATTTTGAGAAATCGCAATTTTGTACGTGCCTATTATAAAGGTTTGGTATTTATAAAACATGCATTTAGCATCGTTAAATCCATTGGATTGAGTTGGAAATGATAATGCTGCATTGAAAGTTGCTTTTAATCAGAAGCAGAACGATTTCTATTTACATTTGTTAATTGGGAATTTGAATACATGAAGCGCATGAACCATATCAATCAAACAGTTCAAGTTGATAATGAGAAAAGACAGTAGTTTTTGAAATGATTTTAAGCAACATGCCTTGCAAACGACTTGATGCCAGGCTCTTGAGATTGGGGATGGTTTATCATTAAATTAGCCACCGATGTGATGTTCCGCCAAAGACTATAAAGATGTTGTATCTTCGGGTCGGTCAGTTGAAGCCAAAGTTGATTCAAGGTTTAAAGAATTCATCAATGGGTGGGTAAAGAAACGTCATTTATATGTTCAGTTATCTACTTTTATTTTAGCGCAACAAATTAAGATTTAATTATGAAGTTGTATTGTAATTATTGATTCATATGAATTCATCAGGGTAATTGAAGCTTTTGAAGTGTTTTGAAGCAACATGTCTATTAAAAGACTTGATGATTAACTATTGAAATTGGGGCTAGTTTATTATTAAATTAGCCACCGATGTGACATTCCTGGCCAAAGACTATAAAGATGTATCTTTGGGTCGATCAATTGAAGCCAAAGGTGGTTTAGTGTTTTAAGAATTTATCAATTGGAAGTTAAAAAAACGCCATTATTATGTTCAGCTGTCTACTTTTATTCTAAAGTAACAAGTTATGGTTTAGTTATATAGTTGGAATGTAATTGATTATTAATTCATATGAACTCTCATTACTGTATTTGAAATTTGCGGTTTACGAGAAGATGGTATGTACAATTTTGTTAAATAAAGTATTCTACTTTGGTTTGTACAAGGCTCAAGGTCGCGCCCTTGAACCTTTTGTTTAGAGAAGTATCAAGCTGAATATGTCAATTCTTGATCGAGTGACACGTTTTAATATTTATGTGGTATGGGTTTGATAGAAAGAAATAGTTTCTTACAGATATAGTTACTGTTGTTATTGTTAGAAAATCCTATTTGATATAGAGTAATTTTTATTTATTTGTGTATTTTTGAATATGTGAAATTTACTGAGTTTGTTGGGCTAAATATTTTGTGATTATAAGCGTATCACAAATTCTGAAAATTCAAAAGAAGTATTTCATAAGATAAAAACTAATTTAATGCGAAAGATTTTGGTACGAAACGTTGATTGTTTCATGTAGTGTAAAGGACTTTTTGTTTACGCACCACGATTATTTTTAATCAACATTTATTTCAATTAAGTTTGAAAAGGGTTTATTAATTTATTTCTTACAGCTTGCATGTATTTTGGTCGTTTAATAATAAGCAAATGCTGGTCAGAAGGTCACATCATTTAATTTAACTCAATAGATAATTCACTTTAACTTTTTAAAAAATTTACATTTAAATTTCCTTTATTTATAAACTAATATCCCTATTTCTCATCCTGTCCAAAGTTGACCAATTACATACACCGCTTTTTAGGATAAAATCTTTTCTCCTTTCCACGTAACCTCTTCAGTTTGTAAATTCATAACCGAATTCTTTCCCCCCAAAAAACTTTTCCACGTGTCCATCCCACCAGAGTAAACCTAATTTGTTTTCCCGTCGACATAGCGTAATAAATTTTTTACTTGCCGTACCGAATCAAATTCTACGGTTCCAATTTAACAGATTGCATCACCGCCGGCAGCTCCCTACCCCAAGATTCCTTAGCCCGAGCAACTAACAATACTTTCTGATTAACCACCTTTCAGGATACCATCTTTGGTTATCTAAAAATTTCAGAATCCGAAATCCTTAAACGATTTGCACAATCCCCGGAACCCCCAAAGATTTATTACCGTAGCCGACTTTGAAGCGATCTTCAAATTTACATGCAACTTTGTCTATACAGCAAATTAACCAAAGTTTTTCAGTCGTACACTAACCCTTGCATCCACTTTCCACACAAACCTACCTGTTTGGTATCAATCAATATGTTTTCAAGCACCCAAATCTCCTAGAAACTGCACCATCCCCAGAGCACCCCTTTTAAGATTTTTACCTGTAGCGACTTTTGACGGATAAATTTTTATACCATAGCAATACATTTTAGTCACAATTTTAACAACGAATCTGCAAAAAGATTTAAACGAACACCCTCATTTTCCACACCCCTGGAATAAATTTCTGCACTTTACAAAGAGAAAACCTACCGTTTCGTCAATCATATTCACAATTTTTACTATCACAATTTTTAATTTTACAACACCTTCCCAAGAGTACCCCATATTTAAGATTATCTTTCAACCTGACGACTTTCATGACGCATCATAAATTTTTACTACTGAGCACCTTTTGTCCAGACCCATTTTATCCACCAATCCCTCGAATAGATCTTAGTCGAACCCTCGTTACCATTTTACAAGACCCTTATAACATTTTTGTATATTTCCCATGCGAGCCTTTTACCCATTTTGTTCTAAAACCATTCGCAAAACTTTTACTCCATTTTACCCAATCAGTTTAAATCGAATAACCACATTTGTAAAAAATACATACACAATTTCTTTTCAACCTAGATATTGTAAACGAGTCTAACCATAAATCTTATCTAAATGAGTTTACTTCTTTTCCAAACCATACCGTTTTCCCATTTTCAAATTCGACTCTATTTCGAATTCATGGTCGGTTACGTACAAAACCTTTCCAGCTTACAGAACGTTTACGGTTATACCAACCATGCTGTTTTTTAGTTCGCTGAGTCTTTCCCCATTTTCGTGTAAACCGCCAGTCCAAGTTTAAGACTTTCTCCCCAAATTTTCGCCGAGCCTTTCATTTGTTAGATTCAATAAATCCTTTTCCTCGGGCTCCATTTAGAAACTTCGGACACTCCAAAACTTAACCGACACATGAAGCTTCTTTATGCGAAATATACCCATACTTTTAACGCCTACCTTTCAGACCCCGTGCAGCCAGGGACATGATCATTTATTCGCATCACTAAATGGACGTGCACATCCTTTCGAATCCATACCTTTACACCATAATGCGTGGTTGTTTGAAATTCCATTGCGAGCCACGTTTAACAATGAAAACGTCGTTCCTTTATCGGTGTTCCATTCAAAAAAATCCGAGTTTCACCCCTTTTCAAGTACTTTCCTGCAGGCGGCTGTTAAGCAATTTGGCACGATGTTGTCAACCAAAACACTTTTAAGCCCGCACCCAAAATGCAGTCTCAATCGCACAAGAGTACCAACCTTTAAAGAAATTTAGGTTGCTTTTACCCAGCAGAATTTCCCCACTTGCACAACAAATTCCAGTCGTTTCAATCTTGCAAGTATTGCCTTGAACTAAACCATCTATTTTCATGGTCACACACAAAGGCAACGGACTGGTGTCTAACCAAAATTTCCACCAAGACGGATCACCAAGCATAGTATTTAATGTACCACGTTTAGAATTACCCTTTAATTTCCATTTTACGACCTGGTTAATTATAGATTAAATTAATTTGTGCACGTTCGACTCCAAACTAACATAATTTAAAGCAACAAGCGCTGTATAATACCATGCCATACCCTTCCGGCCAGCATTCTGTAATTGCAGAAAAGCACTCCCTTTTACTGTTGGACCATGCAAACACCATTTTTATACTTCTATAGACATCGCGCACTTTCGTCTGATAATTAAATTCTTCTGAGGTTTACACTTTCGCATAGCGGCGGCCGCACGTAATATTTCTAAACCGGTAAGTACTCGAACGTCCAAATAGAAATAGATTCGAGTCTTAACTTCAATTTTGTAAAGGTAGAAAAACTCAGGTCAATCATCCATTATACTTCAACCGGCTCCTTGGTTTATAATTTACAAACATTTCAACGCAATGGGTAGAATTTTAAACCTCCAATCTTTAAGTCGTGTCAATTCACATCCGGCTAGCGGTAACTAACATATTTTGGCAGCAACTGTAAATACATGCAATTTCTTGCGTACTTAATTCTTGTAGTTGCGGAAAAGTCAGCGCCCTTTACTGTTAGGACCGATAAAGCAATTCCATACTTCTTTATAAGTGTAGAAACATGGCAACTTTTTGTCGTAATTAAATTTTGTTTATGTAGCTTAACCGTAAAACTCTAATAGGTGATTAACCACTTTCATTATTCTAAGGAAACCACCAAATACATTGAGTTCTTTGACAAACTATGGGCTCCAACAACACCTGAACGATTTTATATTTGTTAAACAAAAACTACGGTATCGCCATTTACAGAAGCCGATGTTTGTGGATGTGTTAAAATATGACCTTACAAACAGTCTAAGCATAAAATTTTTATCCAGAAAAAACTTTATTTTTAAACCCAAAATAATGTTTTATAGGTTTAACATTTCTAAACCATTCCCAATGATGGTGTACGTACAAAGAAACTTTAATTTCTTAATTAGAAAATTCTTATTTCCAGCAAATGCTGCGTAGTTGCATCCAAACCTTTTTGGAGGAATCCGTTATATTGTAGACCTCGGTTTTACTTAACTACAATTGGTGAACCCTTTAATTTTTTAATCGTAATCTTTTCCTACAAACATAACTTAACATTACTACCAAAAATTTAATACTTGGCCCCTTAAATAGAATTTTCCTAAATTTTTTTACAATTTAATTTATTTTTATAGCGGGATCCTCTTTTAAGATAAAATATTTTGCTATTCCAATATTAAACGGGCCCCAAATCTGTAAATAATTTTAAAAAACCCCATCAAATTAGGTTTTAAAGACTAATATTTTGCCCATTTATTTCTCCAACTTTAAAATTTGAAACCGACAATAGCTTTAAAACCTTCCCAAAAATTAAAAAATTCCGCGATACATGGTAAATTTTTTGTCAACCGGAAAGAAGCGAGGGGATTTAACCCAAACAAACATTTTGGAATTTAAAATAAAATTTCAATTTCAAACCCAACAAAATTCAACATTTTATCCTTTAAAAAAATGGTGATTGTTAACTATTAGGAAATTTACCTTTTGTTCCGCTCGTAACAATTTTTAAAGCTAAGCTTCGTTTTCTTTACCCAAATGGGCAGAAGTAAAGAAAATCAAAAAAGATTGGAATGCTTTAATTAAATTCCAAATTCCCTGTGTCCAACAAAACAGCATGATGCATTGGAAACTGAATACCAGGAATTTGCGAAGCCCGATTCCTTCCTTTGACTTGTCAAGTTTTCGGGTAATTTCAAGTTTAAATTAAAAACAAAATAACTTTTAAAAGATCGACAATACAAAAAATTTAAAATATTTAATACCAACATACTTAAATTAATTTTTAAACAAAAACCAAGAAGAATTTTCCATTTTGTTTCAGTGTTTTTTTATTAAATTGGCAACTTAAAATTTAACGTTCCCAAGTCTTTACCCTTTTCTCCATATTTGGCTAAAGAACCTAGGTTTTCGAATTGAAAAATTACCAATTTGCTAATTTAAGCTTGTTCCGCCGGAAACCGGGTATTCCTTTTAATTTTAACTTTGAAATTTTTAATACTTTCCAAACCCAATACGTACCTTGAAATTGTGGATTTCCTTTCGGAATTAAAAATCCTTTTTTTAACCTGTTCGTAGTTGATTAATTTGGAATAAAAGGTTGAAGGGTTGAAGATTGGTTTTAAAACCAAAAGGACTGGGCAAATATACAATGTTTAGCGGAACCCCTTTCGTGTGGTGTACGCCAAGGTTACGAAACCCGCATTCCTTAGTTCTCTTTGTTATCTGCCATTTTGATAAATACGTTTTAGAATAACCTTTTAAAAATATACGGATTTAGTACCATCCTTTTCTGCAAGAACCCTACATAACTAAAGAGTCTTTCTTACTAACCGCAAATGCAACACTTGTAGAACCCGGATGTATTAAGTCAGTCCATCGACACATAAAATAATCTTTTAATTCTTCCTCATTTTCTCTAATAAGATGTTCTTTGTCTAACACATCTTTGTATTGTTCGCGTATTGTCGCAGTGTTTTCCATGTGTCAATTTTCGCCTTTTGCATCCATTTCCTCTAATTCCAGTTGTCTTTTCCTTCCACTTACAGCGTATGGTATCATAATGGGCAATTTCCTTTAGCGTAAACGGATAAAGTTTACTACCAATATTTACGCGTTGTCGTACAACCTCTGGACGAATGTTGCGTATCTATCAATCCCAATTCCGAAATGATTATTTCTTTTGGAATTGTAGAATATATGTTGCAGATTGTGTAAAATATGTACTACCTGCTTTAATGTAGCACTTGTGTAAGATTTTTATTTTATCTTGGCTGTCTTTCCCCTCTACTATCTCCAAATAATTTACAGGTAAATAGTTAAAACTAAAAGCCAGCACATACTTTATCAATTTTCCCTTTCTTTTGGTTTTCGGACAACAATTTGCAAGCCCGTCAATTTCTTTGTATTCCATTCCCCAATACACGTACTGTAGCAGGTTATTATACACTAAACAGCAGCTATTTTGTAGCTTGTCCGATAAGCTTACTCCACATTTTGGAAGTGGTACCGGTACATTGGCGCCTTTAGGAAGTATAACACTATCTTCCAATAACGTTAAACAGTCTTTTAAGGGTTATACACCCGTTCCGCACTGACATTGCTTCCAATTGCACAATTGTATATTGTCGCTTCAATCGCGTAATACCATGTTCTTTAGCCAAAGTAGACGCAAATGTTTCCCTTAAACGACATCTGGACAACGTAAAAATCTAGTATATGATTGCCAAGTTGTTTATTAACACCAGGACTTGTTATCTGACACACAAATTTGTTGTATATCTTAATTCTTGCATTGGTTGTTAGCCATGTTAAACAATCAATCCTACAGTTTTATCGTTGTCAACTATAATATTACACTTTTCTTCGTATTCGCCCTTATAGCAAAAGTTATGGTTTGTAGTTAAATAATTACAATCTCCATCTTGCTAAATATATGCAAAATCTTGGGTTACATCCATGTCAAAAGATAGAAATAATCTTTTCGAGTTCGTCTAATATATCTGGTAGTTCCTCAATAAAGTTTCCAACTTAACATCTGCTAGTTCCACTTTGTATGGAACACATATAGGATTTTGGAATTTTTATTAATGCATTCGAGGTCTTCTTTTCCGATAATTTCTTTTACTCTCTGGCCCATCTTGTTGAGTGCTTTCCAGGAAAACAGGGCTTAGCTTTAACACCATGCCTAGCGAAACAAATCGGTGAACTTTCTTCGTAGATAGCTGTTAAATGCACCACAAATTTCTTTTTAGGATAAACATCCTTTTGTTTGCAGATGTTGTTCGGCGTCAGAAAGGTCGCAAATTTTAACCAACATTATATTGTCACAAAATGGTTCTGTAATTGGTGTGTGTAGTCCACCAGTCAGCATCTGTTCGCCTTCGACATAACAAATATTACCAATATCTGTTACCAGATTATTGTTGCACATATTTTCTGTCAACAGCCATAATCCAAATCGCTCATTTGTCGGTTTCACTTTATTCCCAAAGTTGAGAAACGTTAATCACCTTGGAGACGCTCATGTTTACCGTTCTAGCTACTATCGAATACTAAATTGAATACGAAAAAATTGTTCTCTTATGTATTCTACAGAGTGGACGTATATTGCCGAAGATAGTCGAATATGTTGTTATCCGACCTAAGCCGACAGGGAGCGCATCGACAATATCCGGATATTGTGGATGTAATTATGAAACCCCATAGTTGAAATGCCCATGACCAGGACCATAAATGACCATGACCACATGACCATATGACCACATAATGACCCATGAATATACCCAATTGTTTTTTTGAGTTTTCTCATTAAACCATTACACTAATTGCTTTTAATAGTTTTTCCATTTAAAACAATAAACTGTTAGATAAAGGAAAAATAATTTTGGCAGGCGCGGCCTAAACGCTATATCGGGGTAATGAATCGCTGTTTGAAATTTCCTATATGGTGTCGTAAAATTCGTGCTGTCTGTCGCTGTGAATCTGTTGTCGTTACATTCTGTAATGCGTCATCGGTATGTCGTGTCGCATGGTGTTAAACTGTCTGACGCCGGTAAAAATGGGCATATTGTAATTCGCTAAGGTGTTGGATGGCTAGTAATGTTGTTTGTCCTGAAATGTAATTGTATCTACAAATGATTTCTAATGGTCCCGTAACTTCATTAACCTGTAAAAAGTGTATGGAATGACGTTAATGGTCAGTTAATGTGGAGTAAGTTAAGTTACTGTACTGTAGGAGAATGTTGTTAAGCTACGATGGTGAAAACGAGTTTCGACGTATGACGACGCATGTCTGCAAAAGTGTTGATCCAGAGGGAGAAATCTCATGATGAAATTGTCTGAGCGTATGGAAATGTAGAAATGTAAACTTGACTTTATTGGTAAGAAATGTCTTGGCTACAGTTGATATAAGTAAATTTGTACTCAAATGCGTTCGTCCAATAACGTGTTTTCAAGTAGAAAGTCGCGGTGTATGTCGGAAGCCATAGGATTGAAAAAGTGGTGATGTTGAGTGGTTGTAAAATCGAATGAAGTGATAATGTAATAAGAAGTGTCATAAAATTTATTACTGACAATGCGATGTGTCAGATGAAATGATGGTTGCATGGCTAACACTTTAAGGAAGTGATTTAAGCTCAAAATGGTGCAAGAGGAAATGTAATGTTGCTGAATTGTATACGAGCGAGTGGATGACATCGACTAAGATATTTAACTGGCACGTTAAAATGTTGAAACGAGAGTCGGAAATGAGGTGTTATGAATCAACCTTTGCGAATGAAGTGAACATAGCATATTTGTTGGGATCGATGTAGTTAGGTGATCGTTGCGGCGAGTATCGAGTGTAAGTCCAAAAGCTTAATTCCGAAAACGCGCGTGGTTGAAGTAAAATGGGTTTGACGGCCTCGAAAAGGGAGTGTTTCGCAATTAAGATGAGTGGGGAAGGGTATATATTACACATTTAAAAAGTATTTGAAACTCGACGTGCAATTTATCTATTACCGTCGTAAAAGGGTTATGGTTTTAACCAAAACGCTGGTGAATTTGGTTCGCTCATTCTAATTGACAGATTTAAAATAAATGTTTTTAAATTTTTTTTTTTTTTTTTTTTTTTTTTTTTTTTTAAAAAAAAAAAAAAAAAAAAAAAAAAAAAAAAGGGTTTGGAAGGGGGATTTGAAACCAAATTGGGGTGGGCCCAAATTGCGTGGCTCGGAAATTGGTTGTTTGGGAACAAAAGAGGTGGAGGGCTTTGGGAAATATTGGGAAAATGCGTGGGTTTTAAAATTCTGGCCCTTGTCGTTTGAAAATGTTTAAATTATCGAACAGGAGCGGGTGAAGTCATAATGGATGATTGACTGGTTTTCCTTTACGAGGTGGAATTTAGACATCAGCATCTAATTCTATTGGACGATTCGAGTCTTACGGTTCTAGAAATCATTCGTGCGCGAGTATGAAGTGAAAAGCCCAGAGCAATTAATTTCAGACGAAAAAGGCGGTGTAGAAAGTTAAAAGTGCTTTTGGTCTAACAGTGAAAAGGAGGTGACTTTTTGCAATTACGAATGAGTGGGCGAAGGGTATGCATGTATGTACAGCGATTGTTGATAAAATATTTAGTTTACGGAAGCCGAAGTACAATTAATTCAATTAAACGTTAATGGGAAATTGGGAATAAATGCATCTTGGTGATATTGGAAAATAGCTCTTCTAGAGGTGAATTTTAAAATTAAATGAGATTTGTAATGGATTTTGGTGGAAAGTGTTGGTATGTAGCTGCATTTCAAATGACGCATGTGTGTCACCTTGTTTTAATGACGGGGATAATGGAGTTTCGTGTTTTAAACGGCATTCGCCGGAAGAACGGCTACATGGTTAAATGTGGCAGCGGGGATTTGGATTTATCTATCATTGTTGTGTCTCGGAAAGGTTTTTGGGATAAGGACGGAGTAAACTGAGTAGTGTCAAGAAGTTTTGTGGTTTTTGACAAAAACTGCAAAGTTTTGGATGGGGACGTTTTGTGAGTCAAGGCCGAATGGTTGGTTTCGTTACTCGCGAAAGTTAAACTGTGGGATGCGGTTCGTTTCGGGAAGTAGCGAGGAAAGCACGGTTGTTTACGTAATTGTCGAGGTAGGACTTGAAAACCACGAATTGTGTAAATGCGTTCGATGGATTTATGCGCTTAAAGAACTTTTATTCGTTGGCGCGATTGGTGGTACTGCGTTAAAGGTCCAAAAGGTATGATGTCGGTTTTTGGAAGGGTTTATTTTAAATGAAAGAAAATACGCGAAGTATGATTGGTTTACGAAGGAAGTTGATGTCTTAAAATTGGCTTGAATTGGAAAAGGTCAAAACCTAAAAAGGGGAAAATGGGTGGTGGGTTTAAAGGTTTTGAAAAAAAAGGGAACTGTGAATAAATTTAATGGTTTAATGTGTTTTTAAATTTTGTTGTTAAAATTAAGGGTTTAAACTTTGTGGGGGAAAAATTTGGTTGAAGAAGGGCGTTAACTTGGGGGTTAAAAATTGACGGGGGTGGACAAAATGGTTTAAAGTTTTTAAATAAGGGTGCTCCTTTACCAAAAATGTTTAAAGGCACCGCAAACGTGGTGAAACGTCCGGTTGCTTAAACCGCCCGACAAATACTTAAATGTGGGACGCGGTTTCGCTTTTGGTGGAAACTTCGGCACGGAAAAAAGGTTGTTTGCCGTAAACGTTGCTCCGCCGCTGTTAAAACCGTACGCAACCACGTTATGTGAAAGTATCGTTTCGAAATGGCTCGTATGCCGCACTTTAAAGCAACGAATAAAATGATCAGTTGCTACACGCGATGGTGTAAAATGGTTAGACGCGTTTCAACCGTTGGTAGCATCGATAAAAGAACGCCGGTTCGAATATGTCCGATTTCTTTGGAAGCAGAAAGGCGATTTATTCATTAAAAATGAAAAAGAATAAACATGGTAAAAGTCTATTGCCTCTGGCGTTTCAAAAATGGGGAAGAGGTCCGATGTGAAATCCTTTAACCAAAAAATGTTGGTTATAACGCTTCTGAATCTGGAAAATAGAATCTTAAGCAAACCAAAAAAATAGAGGAATTTGAAACATGCAGTCCGGTTGGTCTTTGGAAAAGTGCTCTATTTAAAATAAATATTAATAAGTAAATTGAAAAAAAAAAAAAAAAAAAAAAAAATTTTTTTTTTTTTTTTTTTTTTTTGAAAAAAGTTTTGTGGTTTTAATTTTTTTATTATGGAGGAAATTTTTTTAAAAATTTACTCGAAGGGTTAATTGAATTTGCAGGGCGTGGTCCGATTTAAATCTTTTGAGTTCGGGGTTAAAATTGTGCTTTTAATTTTGCAATAAAAAATTTTAAAGGTAAAAGTTACAGGAAGAAATCTTAAAATTGGGGTTTTGGGGTGTCAATTAAAAATTTGAGTTTGGGTCATTTATTATTTAATTGATTCCAAACAAGATAGGTTTTCCGAAAGATGCATGGCTACGAAGAAAACTATTTGTTAGGTTTGCTTATAAGAGCAAAAGCAAAATTAGAAGTTCGGCTTTAAAGGGTATAACTTGCAAAACGTGGTGATTTAAATCTGTTTACAGATTCGGATGCTATAAAATTAAGACTAAAGATGTATCGCATGTTCTAAAAATTTTTTGAACGCTCCAAAAGTCGCTACAGGTTAGAAATTTAAAAGGGGGTAGCTCCTTGGGGATGATGCATCTGAAAATTCCTGGATTCGGGTAGGCTAGAAAATTTAATTTAATTGAAAAACAAGATGGTTTAATCTCGTGGGTGGAAATGTGGAGAAAGATTTAAACTCGCTGGAAAATGCGGTTACGTAATCAAAATTGTTGGGTAAAAACCACAACGAGAAGGAGGAGCAAGGAGGGTTATCTAAAATAGACTTTATAGTGCGAATTTACATGTAAATTTGGTTCCGATGAGTGGAGGAAATGAGGATTCTGAGGAAATGATTAAACAAGGGTGGTTTCGGCATAGTGTTGTTTTTAGGCTTAACGAATCTAAAAGTTGTGTCGTATTCCAAATTCCTTTATCCTATTAAAATTTGTAAGTGATAATAATTAACTTCATTCCACTACAGGACATTTACGGTAAGTTATTTATTGTTTACATTACATGCAACCTGTGTTTATCAACGTACTTCTGCGTATGACTTACTTTATTGCATATTTACATCCCCTTGTTCGTTGAGTGGATTCGGATAGTCCTCTTCTAATTTAGTTATCGAAGGTTTCTACTGTTTACTTTATGTTTCGGGTCGGGTCAACTCTTTTTGTCTAGGTCAATTTTGTTGTCGATCATATTTTTTTATATTAAAAGAAATCTGTAATATTGGTTTCTTCATCATCAGTAGGTCTTCAGTGCCGGAACAGAAGCATACCCTCATTGTTTCCTATTCTGAACTAACATTTACATTTCCCTGAAATTTGCACAGTCTGCATCTATCACAATCTGCATGCGAAAGTCTGATCTCGGTTTATCTCTACCTTTTTTTTTCTATCTCTGCTTGTAATATATTCCGTACTATTCCCCAAAAATGCCTTAGAACGTATCCTGCCGTTCTATGTCTCCTATTTTTTTTATTTTCCACAGATATCCTTATTCCTCTACTATTTCTATAACCTATTTGTTATTAACTTTGTCTGTCCATGCTACCATCCTTACACATTTGAAGCACAACATTCCAGAAGGCTTCTATCTATTTCTGTTTGCTTTTCCTACTGCACCTATTTCAGAGGCGCACTGTGCTGTGCTCCACACATATGCTTTGAACAATTTTCTTCTTGTTTCTATGTTTGTTATCTTTGAACATAGCTGCTGTTCTTTTTTGTTTGATGCAGTTAGGTCACCTTTTATTGTTTTACAGTTATTTACCCTGTTTCCCCAATCTTCAGTGGTATGTGAAAGGAGGCGTCGCCGTGGATCAATGTAGTAAGCGTAAGACTACGGATCCCAAGATCTTGGGTGCGAATCCCGACACGGCCGACTGCTTAAAAATGGCAGGTGAGCATTTTTCACAAAAATTACGCCCTCGTTCGGATGAGAGGTTAAATGGAGGTCCCGTGTGTGAGTGTTGTCACGCACGTTAAAGATCCCTACATTGTCTGGAACGGCAAGGGTTCGGCAAAATTCTAAATTTCCAGGCAACAAAATACTCGCCTCCTGGCCAATGTAGTACCTTTGGGTGGAGCATTGGAAAATCACATGTAAGGTATGTGAAGGGGAAGGCGGCTCCGTGGTATGTGTGTGACTACTACGCCCAAGGTCCCGGTTTCGAATTTCGACACGGTCCGTTTGAAAAATATTAGACGAGCATTTTTCACAAAAATATACCCACGTTCGGATGAGAGGTAAAATAAAGGTCCCGTGTGTGAGTGTTGTCACGCACGTTAAAGATCCCTACCTTTCTTGGAACAACAAGGGTTCGGTAAAATTCCAAATTTTCCAGGTTAAAAAAACTCGCTTCCTGACCAATGTAGTACCTTCGGGTGAAGCATTGAAAAATCACATGTAAGGTATGTGAAAGGGGGTAACCAGCCGTTGGCTGCCAATTTCTCCCATCACTTGAACATATCCTTTTGCACAATCAACATTAGTGTAAAATATTTCACAACCAACTCTTGTAGTTGTTTATAATAATCATCAGATTCAAGTACACTTATTTTTTCGTCATTAGGTTTTCCGTCTTAGAACTGGTTGGACGCGTATTTCCACTTATTTATGTTCTGAGTTAGCCTACGCAGTCCCTTGAAATTCCCACAACAAGCTATATACAACTCGATTCCCCTTATATTGTTTTCTAATTATATGCCTTATTTCACGTAGATTCAGTGGTATGTTAAGGGGGTTAAGCAGTCTGCGGCTGCAAAAAATCTCCCAACACTTAGGCATTTGTCGTATTAATAGTTTTCCAGTAAATCCTTTCTCATAATTAACATTAGTTGAAAATGTTGCAAGACCAATATCTGTAGTTGCTTATAATAATCATCATGTTTAAGTACAGTTATTTTTTTCGCCATTAATTTTTCCACCTTTGGATTGCTTGGATAGATATCGCCATTGATTTCTATTTTGAGCTAGCTTACACATTTTCCTTTCACAATCTGTGTGCAATAGTCCAACCTGGGTCTACCTCTACTTCTTTTTTTTTCTATCTCGGCTTCTAATATATTTCCTTCCCCTTTCAATGTAAAAAACTTTGAAATGCAAAAATTTGGGGTTTATTTTAAAAAAATTTTCCATTTTAAAGGTTTCCCCGTCAAAGGAAAGGAAGGGTTAAACATTTAAATTTTATTTTTGGGTTTTGGAAGGGGAGGGTTGTAAAGGGGAAATTTTTTTTTTAAAATTTTTGGGAAGTTTTAAAATTTTAAAATTGTAAAATTTGGGAAAAAAGTTAGTTTTTTAAAAATGTTTACTTTTTCTTTTTAAGTTTGGGTTTCGTGAAAAAATTAAATGGGAGGGTAAAGGGGCCCTAATTTTTTTATTTAAATTTGAATGAAGGGTTGGGGCTTTGGGAATTTTTAAATAAATTTAAAATTTAAAAAAAAATTTAAAAAAATTCAATTTGGGTGCAGAAATTTGTTAAAAGAAAAAGGGTTTTTAAATTTTATAAAAATGGTTCCAAAAATTTGTTTGGGGCCCTTTAAAATTTTAAATTTAAATAAAATTCCGGTTAATAAAAGTTTTAAATTCCCGTTTTGCCTAAAAAAGGGGTTTGGGGCCAATCGGAAAAAAAAATTTAAAATTTTAAATTTCAAATTTTTTTGGGTCTCTTTTATTATAACCCTTTTCCTTTTAATATTTAAAAATTAATTCAACCCAATTTTAAATTACCTTTTTTAAATTTTTCGTAAAACAAGAAATTTTTAAATCCCTAAATGTAAAAACCCTTTCAAAATTTCCCAAAAATTTTAAAAAATTTTTTATAATTTTATTTAGGCAAAAAGGGGGGGGTTTTTCCCTATTCCCTTTATTTTTTTTAAAAATTTTAATTTGTTTGAAGGGACAATTTGTAAAATGGGAAATTTCTTTAACCCGGGAAGTAAAAATTTTTTTAAAATATGGTTACCCTTTTATTTTAAGAATCAATTTTAGTTCTTTTTCTTTTTAAAATGGGAAAATTTTAAATTAAAAAATTTTAAATTTTAAACCTTTGGGGAATTTTTTGGGTTTTTAATAAAATTTTTTTTTTTTTTTAATTTATCCGGGTTGGGATTTTATTTGCCTTAATCCTTTGCCGTAATCTTCTAAATATTTTGGGTTTCATTTGGGAAAATTTTTTTGTTTTTAATAAAGTTAATTTAAATTTGTGTTTTTTCGGAAAATTTTGTAAGAACGGTTTTTCCCATTTTAAAGGTTTAATTTTGGGGCCCCCTTTCATTGTTTGAAAAGGAAAAATTTTTTAAAAAAAATTGCTTTTTTATTTTGGGGATAATTTTAAAATTTTCCCCCGTAAAAATTTTCTTTGGACTTATTTGTTTTAATCCCCATTTAATAAAACCCTTAATAAAATTTGAAAAAATTTTTTGACTTTTTTTAATTGAACCGGTTTGAAATCGAGGCAAATAAAAATCCCTTTTAAATTTCAAATTTGAAAAATTTGCCGGGTTTTTTTTAAAAAATTTAAATTTTTTTAACAAAAGGAAGGGTTTTCCCTACCTTTTTTCCTTTTAAGGTAAATTTTAAGGGGTTTAAAGTAGGTTAAAAATTTTAAGAATTTTACCTTCTGTTTTCCCCCAAAAAGAAATCTTTAAATCTTTAAAATAGTTTTCCAAAAGTTTTTTTTTTAAAGCAAAATTTTTAAAAGTTTCCCTTTATTGTAAAAAGGTTCTTTTTATTTTTGTTTTTTAATTAAATTGTGGTTTAAATTTTTGAAATTTTTTTTTTTATATTTTAATTTTTTTTTTTTTAGAAATTTTTTTTTGGGTTAAAATTTTTAAAAATTAAGCAAACCGTATTTGGAACTAAAACGAATTTTGGTAAATAAAAAATTTTTTTAAAAAAAAGGTGGGGTTTTTTTTTTTTGGGGGGTCACCTTTTGGGTCTATTTTTGGGTTTTCCCTTTTTAAAAATTTTTAAATTTTTCCCCCAAATTGGTTTTTCCAAAAAAAATTAAAAAAACCAAGTTTAAAACCCCTTTGGGTTTTTTAGGGAAAAAAATTTGGGCCCAAAAATTTTTTTTAAATTTTTTTTTTTTTTTTTGTTTTTTCTTGTTTTTTTCTTTTGGAAAAAAACCCCTGGTTTTTTAAGCGGTTTTGCTCCAAAAAAACGAGAAAAATTTTAAAATTTTTTCCCCTTTCCAAAACCGGGAAAAACAAATCATTCTTTTAAAATTTTTTAAAGTTCCCGGGTTTTTTTTTTCCTT
The DNA here is from genome assembly GCA_036346225.1 of Platerodrilus igneus. NCBI lineage: Eukaryota > Metazoa > Arthropoda > Insecta > Coleoptera > Lycidae > Platerodrilus > Platerodrilus igneus. The sequence goes on along the minus strand of JARFIW010000331.1, from coordinate 132,112 downwards.
TTTTGTTCTGTTTTTGCTTTTTTTTTTTCTTTTTTTTTTGGGCAAATTTTTCTAAAAAATTTTTTTTTCAAAAAATTACGTTTTTGTTTTTTTTTTGGTTGGTTTTTTTTTGGGGGGTTCTTTTGGGTTGGGGTGGTTGGTTTGTTTTTTCTTTGTGGTTGTTTTTTTGGGGTGCCCCTTCCCCTTCCCCCCCCCCGGGTTTTTACCCCCGGCCGGTCGGGAAAACAGGGGGCCCGTTGGTGGCGTGGTTGGGGGGGCCCGGGTTGGTCTTTGTGTGTTTCGCGTGGTAAACCTTCTGTTTTTTTATGGCCCGGAAATAAAACCAAAGTTATTTTGGTTCCCGGCCTGGAGGGGGGAAAAACCATAATCCCGGGGTTATTTTTTCCCGGGGTTTCGGGTTTTGGTTGGTTCTTTGGGTTTTTTTTTTTTTTTGGGTGGGTTGGTTGGGTTTGGGTTTTCTCTATAAGGTATTTTTTTTGGTTTGGGTGGTTTTTTGGGGTTGGGTGTTTTTGGGTTTTTTGGTTTTTTTTTTTTTCTTTTTCCCTTTTAACCCCGGGGGTTTTCCCCGGCCCCGGAACCAAAGGGAAACCAGGGGGTAATTTTTGAGGGGTTTTGGGTGGGTTGTGGCCAGGGGGTAAATTTTTGTTGACCTTTCTTTCAAGTTTGTTTTTTTTTGGGAAATTTTGTTTTTTTTGGGTTTTTTTTTTTTGGTTGTTTTGGGTTTTTTTTTTTTTTTTTTATTTTTGTTTTTTGGCCTTTTTGTTAGTTTTTTTTTGGTTTTTTTTGTTTTAGGATTTTTTTCTTTTCCCCCTTCTGGAATTTGGCCCGTTTCCGGCCTTTGGGGGGGGGCCCGTTTGGGGGTTTTTTGTTTGGCTTTCCCAAGGTTTGGGTATTTTGGTTTGGAAATTTTTTTTTTGGCCCTTTTGGTTTTATTTGGTTTTTGGGGGGTTTTTGGGTTGTTGGGTTTGGATGTTTGGTTAAATTAAATTTTTTTTTTATTTTCTTCGGGAGTGGGGATGTCCCTTTTTCCCATCCCGTTGGTTTTGAAACCCGGGTTTTTGGTTCCCCCCGGGGTTTTTAATGAGCCCGGGGTTTTAAACAATTGGGAAAGGGGCCCAAACAAACCCTTCCCTTTTGGGGTCCCCTTTTTCTCCCCTTTCCCTTTAGTTTGGTCCTGAATGCCTTTTTTTTTTTAGTTAAATTTTACCCCGGCTTTTTTTTCGGTTTTTTTTGGGGAAAAAATTTAAAAAAGACTTTTTAAAAGGGGTTTTGGAAGTTTTAGGCCCCTGGGTCTTTTTTCTTTTGGGGTTCGGGTTTTACAATTATTTTTTGCCCCGGCCTTTTTTATTAAAATTTTTAGGGTTTTTTTTTGGGGGTTTTCTTTGTTTAATTGTTTGTTGGTTTTTTCCAATTTTTTCAATTCAAATTTTTTCCCGGGTTTTTGATTTGGTTTGTTCTTTACTTTTTTAAAAAAAAATTTTTTAAACCCTACTAAATTTATTTTTCATTTGGGCCCTTTTTCGGGTTCTGGGTTTTAAATTTCAATTTGTTTTAACCCTTTTTTAAACCCAAGGGCCCCATTTCACCCCCTTTTTCCCATGCTTCAAAAGGGGGTGCCCAAAAAAATTGGGCCCTTTGGTTTTTTATTTTAGCCTAATTTTTTTTGGAATTGCCCGAATTTTTTTTGGTGGTTGGAATTTATTTTTTAATTTTTATTTTGGGTTTCCTTTATGGCTTTGTTGGGCTTATTTTTTGTTTGGGCCCAAGTTTTGCTTTGAACCGGAAATTTTGGGAAAACCGAAACCCCGGGGTTTTTCGGGCCCCCGGTTTTTTTTTCCCGTTTTGAGTTTAAACCCTTTTTGGGTTTTTTGTTTTAAAGAATTTCGTTGTTAAAATTTTTTGGTTTTGGTTTGATTTTGCTGATTGCTGCCCGGATTTCTGTTTAAACTTGCCAAAATTGTTAAAACGTCCCATAAAGGTATTACGTCTCCTGGTTTTATTCCTGGTGTTTCCCTTTTTTTTTCCCCTTTTGTTTTTTTTGTTTGTTTAAATTGATTATTAGAATTCGCGTTATTAAAGTTTGGGTTGTTAATTCGCGGTTGATTTGTTTGTGCATTGAATGGAATAAATATTTGTTGGGGGATTGTTTGTCTCGCGGGTTGTATAGTTTTTATTGGTGAAAAACTTTTATTCGCGTTGAGGTTATACAGTCTTTTTCGGTAATACATTACATTTTCTTCTTCTATTATCATGCCCATGGCTTCTTCTAAATTCTGGGGACATTGGAATCTGATTTTATCTGCTAGTCGTTCTGGTATTGCCTTTATATAAGTGTCCAGTGCCATTTCGTCATACATGTTTGTTTTTAAATGTCGGATATTTTGATCGGGTTCTTCAATTGTTAGTTTTGTTAAGATTAGACTTCTCACGTCTTAGCATTTCATTCCGAATTGGTATGGGGATTGGTTATTTTCCATTCTGAGGTTAATCAGGTCGCGCATAAGGCATTTTATGTTTTTTTAATCTCCAAAATATGCGATTAGTATCCGTTTAAAGTCCTGCCCTTCTTCAAGATCATCTCGGCTAGCAATCACTGTTAGTGCCCGCCCGGGCACTTTACTTATTGTCAGGCGTAAAAGTAATACATTTCTTTCGTTGTCTCCGGGATGGTAAAAAGTTTTCAGAAATATTTCGCATGCTGTAATGAAATACGAGAGCAAAGCTTGCTTTCTGTTAAAAGTGGGGATGGTCTCGAGATAAATCTTCATATCTAAACTCATTTTTGTCAAGGGTTGCTTTTGCCTTTAATTAACTTCAAATTTTGTAAAATTGAGATTTATTTCGCGGTTTGTACTGTTACTTTTTAGTTTGGTTCGTTAATTTCAATTTGAAGTGTGTTGAGTTATTTAAAGAATCGTAGTTGCTTATATTTGTACTTAGTTACACGGTGCGGTAATTTGAATTGAGGGATTTATGCTCAGTAATGTCTGGTTGCTTGCTGTAGCCGTAAATTTATTTATTTTTATTTGATGGATGTTAAATTTATTACGGTTTTAATTTTCTGAACGATTTCTATGCGAATTAATATTCTTGCAATAATTTGCGGTATACTTGGTATGTTTTTGCGCCAGTTGTGATTTTATTTTAGAGGGGTTGATTTAATTAGGTGTGCTTTAATTATCTCCTCTCTGTGGGTGTTGTAATTGATAATTATGTGAGATGTTTCTTTGTAATTATATTGTCTAGTTACCTTGAATGTTTTAATTTTAGTTGCAAGTTTTCAGTTAATTACGTTGTTGCAATATGTGCATTAGTTTCCTTTATAATTTATACAATAAACTTGTTTAAACTACAAAGGTTTAAGTCTACTGCAGATGTAATTTCAGTCTCTTTGAATGGTGTTTTAATAAATTGCGTAATGTTTTTGTTTAATTAAATATTTTCGTAATGCAATTATACTTATTGAAGTTGTTTATAATTTTCTGAAAGGTTTTTGTTTTCAGTCTGTAATAATAAAATAAATCACGTCTTTTACAACTAATTACTTCGTATTGAAATATTCAATCATAAATTGTCACGTTTGAATGAGTCTTTTCAGTAATGTAAATATAAAGTTTTATGATGAACGTTTCTGAATACTTTTATTCAGTAGTTGTGCTGAAATAACTTTTTATGAAGTTGCGATGTGTGAATGATTTATATCAATAGTAATCGTAATTTTATACGCTTTGTTTTAGTTTGTAATGCAAATTGTGTTTCTATAATATATAAAGTGCGATGAAGGTCAAGTTTTAAATAATCGTTTCTATAATTGAAGTATTTTAATTATAGAGTTGCTAAAGTTTAAATCTGGAATAAATCGTTTCTGTTATTAATTGTCTATAAAAAATTGCGTTACATACATAAGTTTTCGGTACTGAACAATAAAATCTGTTGCGTTCTATTTTTGGTATATTAAAATCGTTTTCGCTTTGTATTAGTTTTTTCGTACGTCAGTTATGTTTGGTATTAATTTAATAATTGCTATTAATTGTTTGTACTATTTTGTTCTTGTTTAAAATAATAGCCTTGAATAAAATAAACTGATATAGTATGGAACCAGTTAGGACAACAAGCGAATAAATGTTTATTTGGATTACTGCACATGTGTCTTAGTCCCTGAAAGTATGTTACATTTTGCCGATGAACCCTTGCTGAACAAGATATCTCACCTGCTTTGGACTATGAACCATTAGGTAACACAGCTAGCACTGGCCAGGTGTAAGTAAACCAAGTTGATCTCGTTTCATTAGTTTAAAGTGATACCTAAAGATATTATTCAGGAGTGTTAACATTAACGTTATAAAATTATATACATTTAAACGGTAAGGTAATTACCATTACAAAATTACCGTCATAGATCCTAAAGTTTAGCTTTAGCATTTATTAGAGCTATAACAGCAAGCCGCCCAATTTTGTCCTTGACCTCTGAATAGTTAAAGTGGAAACATGTGTGTTTAAACTTGAATGCACATTGATAAGTTGTAGTCGCCTTCAACTAATTAGGATGTCTTAACTATGAGGCACTAATACCTACGGCAAATTCGATCCAAACACCCTGAAGTACACAATTAGACTTAGTGGCAGCAGATGCGAATCAATTACTAAACAAAATCAGTTAAATAACATCGAAATTAACAAGGTCGCTAGGCACCGAATACTTGATGTTAACGAGTGCGTTCCGAAATATGATTGCGGATAACAATTACGTTATTATCAAAAGCCTAAAATGCAATTGAATATTATACTGCATTACACAGATGTATAAATGCATAATGGTACTGGACGTGACAATCAAGAATAACGCGAAATATTTTATTCATATTTGTAGTGCTAAATCAGGCTTAAAATATTTCTTGACAAAAAAATATATTGAAAATTTCCTACATAAAATAGACAAAATTTGGCAGCTAATTACTATTTAAAGTCATCATCATTAGGTTTTCAGTCCTGGAACTGGTTAGACGTGGTACCCCCATTGTTTCCTATTCTGAACTAACCCATATATTTCCTTGAAATTTGCACAGACTGCGTCTATAGCTATCTGCGTGCGATAGTCTGAACTAGGTCTACCCCTACGTCTTTTTTCCTGTATATGCTTGTAATATATACCGTACTATTTCCCAAAAATGCCTCAGAACGTATGCTGTTCTTCTATTTCTTTTATTTTTTGTTTTCTACAGATATGTTTATTCCCCTACTACTTTTATAACCTATTTGTTATTAGCTTTGTCTGTCCATGCCATCACTCTCATACACTTTAAGCACAACATTCTAGAAGGCTTTTATTTTTTTCTATCTGCTATTCCTACTGTCACTATTTCATAGACGTACTGTGCTGTGCTCCACACATACGCTTTCAACAATTTTCTTTTTGTTTCTGTGTTTGTTGTCTTTGAACATTGCTACTGTTCTTACTTTTTAGATGTAGTTCGGTCTCCTCCTATTGTTTTACAATTATATACCCTATTTCCTCAATAATCAGTGGTATGTGAAGGGGGTAAACGGCTAAGTTCCCCCAGCACCTGAAAATTTGCCGAATTAATAGTTTTTCCAATATATCTTTTCGCACAATCAACATTAGCTGAAAATATTTCACAACCAACATTTGTAGTTGTTTACAATAATCATCAGATTTAAGTGCACTTATTCTTTCGTCATTAGGTTTTCCGTCTTGAAACTGGTTGGACCCGTAGCTCCACTTATTTATATTCTGAACTGGCCTACATAGTTTCCTGAAAATCCCACAATAGCCTATATACAGCTCGGTTCCCTTTCTATTATTTTCTAATTATATGCCCTATTTTACCGAAATTCAGTGGTATATGAGTAAGCAGCCCGTGGTTGCCAAGATCCTCCAACACTTAGACATTTGCCTAATTAATAGTTTTCCAGTATATCCTTTCGCACATTTAAAATTATTCAAGAATATTGCACAACCAATGCCTGTATTTGTTTATAATAATCATCATATTTAAGTACAGTTATCTCTTTTTGTCTTTAGTTTTTCCATCTTGAGACTGGTTGAATGCGTACCTCCATTGATTTCTATTTTGAGCTAGCATACACATTTCCTTGAAATCCCTACAGCCTACATCTTTCACTATCTGCATGCAGTAGTCTAACCTAGGTCTACCTCTACATGTCTTTTTTCCTATCTCTGTTTCTAATATATTCCGCACTATTCTCTCATGCCTTAGTAAGTAGCTTATTATCCTATCTCTACTATTTTTTACTGTTTTACACATATTTCTTTCTTCCCCTACCATTACTAGTATCTCTTTGTCCTTAACTTTGTCTATCCATGATATTTTCATATACGTCTGTAGCACCACATTTCAAAACCTTCATTATTTTTTTGTCTGCTTTTTCTACTGTGCAGGCTTCACAGCCGTACAGTGTTGTGCTCCACACATATGTTTTAAGCAATCTCTTCCATGTTTCTATGTTTGTTGTTTTTGAACACAGTAGTTGCTTTTCTTCTTAAATGTAGCACGACCTTGTACTAATTTTTGTTTTATATCTTTTGCGCTTTTACCATCTTGCGTTATTCGGCTTCAAAGGTAGCAAAAATCCTTAACCCTTTGTCAGTTTTCATTGCCTATTTGTGTTCTTGTTTTTGATTTATATTCCCCTCTTTTGCATACTAGTACTCTAGTTTTATTTTTGTTAATTTTCGTACCGTATTTTTCTGTTAAAACTGTTTCCAATTCATTAAAAGCGGTTTCTACCTCTTTCTTGCTAGATGCTAATACCGATATATCATCTGCAAATCTAAGAATATAAATTTTTGTATCTGCATAGTAATCTCAATCCTAAATGTCTTCTTGCAATTGACAGTATTAATTGCCTCTTCAATGTACAAGTTAAAATGAATGGAAATAGGGCAAATTCCTGTCTCACTCCTTTCCTAATGCTTACTTCTCTACGTTCCTGCTCTAATTTTGTTACCGGTGTTTGCTTTTTGTATAGGCTATGTACTATTCGTCTATCCCTATAACTCATTCCAATCTTTTGAATATTTTATATCATATTTTTACATTTTATATTGCCGAATGCTTTTCCAAATTAACAAACCCTATACACACGCTTTCCCCATTTTTATTGTTTTTTCATTACCAACCTCAGAGCTAAAATAACCTCCTGTGTTCCCCTGTTTCGTCTAAATCCAAATTTATCTTCTTCTAGTATTTCTTCAGCTCGTTTTTCCATTCGTCTTTGTACAATCTTAGTTAATATTTTTGACACGTGTGCTGTCAGACTTATTGTTCGAAAATTTTCACATATCCGCGCCTTTCTTTTGGTATAGTTACTATCATGCTATGTTTGAAATCTTTGAGTACCTCACCTGTCTAATATAGCTTACAAGTTTGAAGAGATGTTCTGTTACTGCTTGTCCAGCAGCTTCTAGAGTTTCTATTTGTACCTTACCTGTACCCGGCGCCTAACCGTTTTTCAGACTTTTTACTGCTAATTCAAACTCATCTCTAAGTAAAATATATCCCAAATCATCGTTTTCAATGTCTGATTTCTGTTCGAATGCTGTTAGTTCCCTCCTGCATATAAATTCCTATATATTCTTGCCATCTAACCACTTTCTCTAATTTTCTATAATGACGTTTCCTCCCGCGTCGCTTATAGTTTTGCTGTGGATTCTATATTCCTAAAATTCATTCTAATTAGTTTGTATGCTTTGTCTATCTTTCCATTTCTATTTTAGTTTGTACCTCTTTGCACTTTTCATCAATCCATTGTTTTTTAGCTTTCCTGCATTTCCAAATAATTTCTCATTTTATGGCTTTATATCTCTATTTTCCTGTTTCGTATGATCTACTTTTATATTTTCGTCTTTCCTCTATTAAATTCAGGATATCCTTTGTTATCCATGGTTACTTATTTTCCTTTTGTGTATACCCAGAAAATCTCTGGCCGCCATGTCTAAGCCGGATTTAATGTTACTCCATTCTGTTTCTACTTCCTTAGAATAAGAAATCTTGCCGATATCTTTCAGCAATTCATTTGACTTTTTTTTCTAATCTTGCGTCGATATCTTTTTCTTTTAGTTTCTCAAAGTCAAAGTGCCCTTTTCCGTTTCTTTTTTTCAAATTTTTTAATTTAAAAGCGGCTTTCATAATTACGATGTTGTGGTCAGTATCTATATCTGCTTTTGGCTAGCTTTTACACTCTTTTACTCGATTCCTAAACCGTTGTCTAACAAGAATGTAATCTATTTGATATCTTTTTGAATCTCCTGGCATCTTCTGCGTATATCGTCTTCTAGCATCATGTTGAAATAATATGTTTGTGATGATTAAATTTTGCTTGTCGCAAAATTTTACCAGTCTATTTCCCCTGTCGTTTCTCGTGCCTAAACCAAATAAACCTACTACCGCTCCTTCCCTTTTTTACGTATCTTAGTATGTCTTCGATATCTTTGTAGATCGTTTCCACCTCTTCGTCACTGTAGCTAGAGGTGCATATGTATAGTTGTATTATTACTGTATTTATCGGTTTAGATTATAATCTAACCTTGAGTACTGTTTCGTCCTTTGTACGTAATTTTCTACACAGTATCCTACCTTTTTTCGCATAACTATCCCCACACTCGAATTTCCTTTCTTTGATTCTGAACAAATTACCCTAAAGTCTCCATCCCAACAATTTCCCGTCTCTAGTCATCGAACTTCGCTGATACCTCTTAAGTCTACTGCTAACCCATCTATTTCAATTTTCAAGTTTTCTAGCTTAGCTACTTGCTTCATACTTCTGACATTCTACGCTCCGCCTCGCAAAATGTTCCCTGCTCTTCCTTTAAACTTACCTATCACATCCTCCGATGTACTCCCCTTCCAGAGATTTGAATGGGGGCCTATTTGAACTCCGAAATCTTTTACCCCAGAGGGTGCTATCAGATTACTTACAATTTAAGTACGCTGTGTACTTGGGAGGTAATGTGGTGGTTTTCCGTTGACTTCCACATCACAGTAGTGTGCATTAGAATGTCATACCAACCCTTATGGTCTCTGCCACTCTAAGTACCGTAAGAGCTGCTGCCGCCTTTTGGGGATCTGCCTTAGGCTGGTTGCTCACCAAAGACTCCATCAATTTGGTAAAACCTTTTTGTTTGGCTCTTTAGCTCACTTTAGCCGTTCCAGCCGTTCTAGAAATCTAGAACTCCGTCAAGGTTCAGGTCCATTCGGAACGGCAATTTAAAGTATATTATTATAAAAATGCAAGTCTACGACTTAATATAAATTACAACAATTTAAAGAGTTTAATCAAAGATGTAAAGATTAATTTAGAAATGCAACTTTAACCTCTTAAAACCGTTCTAAAATAAACTGAATTATATGTATTGATTTACAACAATCATAAAATCATCTTTATTAGATTTTTAAAGAGTGTACTTTGGTAATGTAAAAGCAACCATAAAAGGACACTTGGTTGCAAGTAAGTCAAATATATAAAACACTCGGTTTCAATAGAGTGTTTTCATAAAGACTAATTTTAGCTTGAGAATTTAATTTTCATAACAGGTTCTGTATACAAAAATGTGTTTTAGGTTTACCAATTCATTCAAAAAATTTGTGACTACATAAGATAAAAAAATTTACTGAACTTAGCAAGTTTAGCCGTCTGAAATTTAGAGTTTCGCGTGTGCTTAGAATTTCTAGGAATTTTTTGTGAAATCAATTTCATTTGTCTTCAGAATCACTGACAGAGTATGCGAGATTAGGGAACGAATGAGAGCAGAAGGTGTTGAATTGGATCTCAAGAGAGTGTTTATTTGAACAATTCAGAAAAAGAGGAGCAAAAGAAAAGGGCAGAACAGGGTGAGAGTATAACTCTAGGCGATGCTCAGGAGTCTAGGATGAAGACTATTTTGTTGAGATTAAATGCAAATGTGCAGGAAGTGAGCGAAAAAAATCAAAAAGTATGAAATATATAAGTGAAGTAAATCAAAAGGAATGAAAAAAGTATGTGAGAAAATTGATAATAATACAGAGAAATTACAAATGGAGCTTGGGCACAATCTAGAAAGATTGAGGAAAACGTTGAAATTGGAGAGTAAGAAAAACAAAAGAAAAATTAAGGATATAAGTGAGAAAATAGCTTTAGATTTAAAAAACTAATAAAAGCATAGAAGAAATGAAGAAAATTGAAGTATAGTGGTTCAAGTTCTGGAGGTATAAATGATGTAAAAGAGCAATTTGTGCAAATAAAGGCATATCTGGAATCGCGTGAAAAAGAAATGAAGAGTAAAATCAAAAACAAAGTGCAAAAGGTAGATGAAATTAAGGAAAGCTGTCGAGCAGCGTTTGAATCATTTAACGATAAGTTAACAGCCCTTAAAGCGGATTCCTGAAACAAAGTATAGAACTTAGCAGAAAAATATTAGTAAAAATAATTTATGTAGAATTTTGGTGAGCTCATGAGGTGAAGTCAAAGTAATATTCCATTAGAGCAATATTCTAAATTTTATGGCCATACCATATTAAATTCCAAAATATTTTTGAATAATGTCAGGACTTTGGTGCAGGGATAATTTGAATATGGAAAATATAATGCAGATTTAGGTGTTACATAAAGAAAATCGGCGTAGTGAAACAGTGAGATGCTATACTGAAGGATAAGCAGATCATTAAGTATTTGGCAGGACATTTTGTAACGCAAGTTAGACAATGTATAACTTTGTAGAATATTGTAGACAGGGATGTATTATTGGAATAAAAGTGCATGGTGGAGCGATGAGGTCAGAAAGATTGTCGAGAAAAAAGCGGTATATAAGAAAATGATTGTAGAAAAGATGTTGAGTTACGAGAGCATCTTTGGGAAGTATATCAAGAGAAAAGCCATATGCGAAAGAAGTAGTGAATTCAAGCAAAGAGCAACTAAGGAAAAGGAGGATGAAAATGCAAAGTGATTTTGAAGAAAATAAAAACTCTTTTGGAAATGGATAAGGAAGGAATAAATGGTGGAAATAAGCGTGTAAATGGCATTGTTAACAGTAGAAATAAAATTATTTGGGACGAAGCAAATGTGAGACTCTTGGAAAGAGTATTTTAAAACGCTGTATAGTGGTAGAAAGGGATACATATGACTGTGTGGATATTGAAGAGAGTAGTAAGGTGCCAGTCGTAAACGCAGATAATAATATAAAGTTCGATTGCTGTGTAGATATGGTATGGAAGGCGGTGAGAACTCTGAAGAATGGTAAAGCAGCGTGTGTAGATGGAACAACAAGTGAAATGCTTAAGTATGGGTCTGGGGTGCTGATTCAATGTTTGTACAAACTGATAGAGTTGTGTATAGAACAAGCGAAGGTACCTGAAGATTGGAATTGTGCGATAATTATCCCTTTGCTCAAAGGTAATGACAGCAAGTATGAATGCAAAATTATCGTGGGATAAGTTTGTTGAGTGTACCCAGTACAGTTTATGGAAAAATTGTGATCGAGGACTTCGCGAGGTAAGATATGGGACGTTCAATGTGGTTTTATTTCTGGAAGAGGATGTGTGGATCCGACGTTCGCAGTGCAACAAGTTGTCGAAAAGTGTATGCATGCCAGAAAGAAAATGTATGCAGCATTTGTAGATCTGAAAAATGCGTTTGACCTTGTAAACAGAAGTGAATTATGGAAGGCGCTGCGTGAATACGGTATAAGCAAGTGCTTAATAAAATCTAACAGTGCGATGTACAGTAGAGCGTGTGTACGCGTGAATTGTAATATGGAGCAATACTTTGAAATTGTGGAAGGTGTAAGGCAGTGCTGCGTGATGTCTCTATGGTTGTTTAATGTACTTATAGATAAATGTATCACACAGGCTTGTGAAGGAATGGAACGAGTTAAAATTGGTAAAACAAATGTCAGCGTGCTATTGTATGCAGATGATGCAGCATTTTTAGTCGATTTGTCTCAAGATTTGCAACGAATGCCTGACAGTCTGACGGAAGTGTGTAAAATATGCAATTGAAAGTGAATGTAACTAAGACAAAAGTAATGATTTTTGTGCTTTTGTATTTAGAATTGACAATGACAATAGAAAAGTAAGTAACTTCGTGTCCCGATAGAAAGTTTCTGAGAAATGGGAAGCTGGATGGTAAAATTAAAAAGGACAAATGCTGAAAGAAAAATATCTGGAAGTATGTGGGCAATGAACAGGAATGAAGTATTGAATATAAATGCAAAGCCGGCAATTTACAACAGTGTGTTTGTGCCAACTGTTCTGTATGGAAGCGAAACTTGGGTCTGGCAGAAGTATTGTGGGCTACTACTACCGCGTTTCACTAATTTAATACAAGTAATAACAAGAGTCTTTATTACTCACTGTTCACAAGTCTAACAGTATTGCCTTATTTATAGATGTTTTCAGTCCAATTAACAATGAAGCACTATCACACTAATGAATTTACAAGCACTAATATCTTCTTAAACTAAATTCTTAACCAAAGGTCCATTAACAGCTCTAACACAACTATTTATTTATTACACTTTCGTCTATTTATGTATTCTACAAGCTGCATGTACATTAGACAAGTTCCCATAATATAACATTTATGTTTACTCTTGAACTTCAAAAGCTCCACTATTTAACTTTACACGATATAATTTATATTCGACATTCTGATGTAGACTAACTCTGTACTTTATCCTCGGTCTTATTTATATCCTGAATTAAAAAGGATGATTCATCCTCCAGTAATTGCTAGAAAATTCTAGGACCCTAGAGAATATACAGTGCATACGCCGCTTGTGTGTTTGATGGGTTGCCTAATAGTAACTCGCAACAATATGTCAGTTACGGAATGATAGGAAACGTTAGGGACAAATTTAGGATAAAATTTGAATAAATACTTAGACTAGGGAGGACGAATTTGTAAATATACAGAACAGGCAAAATAGCGGATTCACTATTAAACATTTGGCGAATGCTTAGAAAATTTGAATCCATTTTAATATTAGCTAGCTAGCTCTTTAGGTCGCACCGGTAAGCAGAGCTGGCAGTTGCTATCCGGTGTTACGGATCCTTCCCCATTCATTTTTGCGTGTGTCTTGTGAATCGGGCTAACTGCAGAATCAACGCTAGGGATACCATTCTTTAAACCCTATTTTTAGTTTCAGTTTGTTAGATTTTTATTTAGTATTGATTAACCTGAAGTTAGATTAAATTTGGAGCATGTTTACTTTTCGCGTTTAAATTCAATGTAGTACCTTCCGGTGAAGCATTGTGGACGTGGCCGGATGCATAGCGGCCCTTAATTACATTATAATGTCACGATGAATCGGTGTCGTGGCGCAAAATCATTGAGAGGGTACATTTGCTTATTTATTTGTTTTAGCACTAAAGCTATTCATTTGAAATTAGTGTCTAATTTGTCGACAGACAATTGCTCGAAGAGACAGTTGTATTTAAATCCATTGTGATAATGGTTCCAATTTCGTTGGGGCCTCTCGTGAAAACTCTCAATTGATGCACCATTCGGCAGGCGTTGAGGGAATCAGATTAGTGTTTAAATTCCCCTGTTGCTCCTCATTTTAGTGGGTTGTGGGAGGCCGGGATTAAGTCGGTAAAATTCTATTTACAGAAAATTATCAGTGAACAAATTTTGTCGTTTGAAGAATTCTTGACGGTATTGATTCAAGTCGAAGCGATTCTCAACTAACGTCCACTATGCGCATTGAATTTCGAACCGCATGATTTTTTGTATTTGACCCCGGGTTATTTTTTTAATGTTGAACCAGTCTCGGTGTTACCAGATCCGGATTTGTTGTTCATAAACTCCTCTTCTTAAATCGCTGGCAACTGTTGCAGAAAATGCAACAAGGGTTTTGGAAAAAATGGAGTGCTGAATACATGCATACGTTGCAACAGAAAGGTAAGTGGTTAAGGAATTCCGCTACCTTGCCTATTGATTCGCTTGTCCTCTTAAAGGAAGAAAATAACCCCCTTCTACAGTGGCGTTTAGGAAGAGTAGTGGATGTTCATCCTGGTAGAAATAGTATCGTTCGTGTAGCTACAGTCAAGACAGCCCAAGGGTTAGTTAAATGTCTTCTAGTAAAACTATGTTTACTGCCAGTTACTTAATATTTAATGATATATATTCACTTATATAAGTTTGTCGGTTTAGGTTCCTTAGTTAATAGCTATAATTATTTTTAAATATAAAATAAGTTAGTTCATACTTATTCTGGTGGGCGGAATATTTGGTCTCTTTATTGCACGTTTTCGTGTTTAATTTTAAGTCGTAAATTCGTAGTTGTAAATAATATAGCAAAGCTGTCATCCTTTGTCTCGTTATATTCTGTCATAAACGTACTTTGTGCCTCGTAGACATCGAAGAGAAACGTTTGTTGGTTCGGTAAAGTGAGTTAAGTGAATAGTGTCTTCGAGTGTAATTTTATGGATAAACGCTAAAAAAACACAGTGATAGTGCATACGTAACACGTTTAATAAATAGCCATACAGTCAGTCCACTTCGTTGAAGAGTAGAAACAACACTTTTAAAACAATAAAATACGGCTGAGGTACGTCGATATATATAATTATAAGACCCCTCGCGCGTTAACACTACTTAATGAGCATTCTAATTACTTTGGGTTTATATACACCATACTGAAAGTAAGAAAAATTTCTAAATAAAATTTGAAGAAACACCGCCTAGACCTAGAAGTAATATTAACCGACAAGAATGAAAAAATATCAATGGAACAAAACTAGAAGAAATAAGTACCCTTTTAGTTGTATAGTTTAGAAAATAATTGTGGTCGCTTTGAAGTTTTAGTTATTTGGTACAAAATGATCTACAAAGTTATTTTCTTAATATACTAATTTCACTAAAAATAATTTTGACCCTACCGGTTTCAGGTGCGTCAGGTAAGAGATCGTTCGCTAAGACCCAAGAATCACGCTAGGACTACAATGCTTCAAGAACGTTTAATTGACCCTTACAATGATATCTATTCAGTCAGAAGTACTAGATGCATTAAATATTCATAGAATGGTCCAAAAGTTTTCTGAAATTAAAGTTCGGCGTGTAAAACTTTTATAAATCGTGTTCCCTATTACGATAAATAATAAATGGTCTTCTTTAAGTTAATGTTTAATTAATTGTTGGTTAACATTTAATTTGTACAAATTGTTTTGCTATTATATTTACTAATTTTTCTTTTATTATTATTATTCGAACATTACAATTAGTCTGCTACCTAAAAATTACAGCAAACCTGTTACTCCTAAGAAATCTAACAGAATTATTTGGTTAGTCTTATATTAATTGCGTTTGGAAATACTCGTGTGTGTGTGTGTGTGTGTGTGTGTGTGTGTGTGTCTGTGCACGCGTGTGGGTGCGTGAGTGTGTGTGTGTTTCTGTCTGTGGTAATGTCCTTGGGACTGCCTTCCTTCCCAGCTTCCGACCGTCGGCAGCCGAAAATCAGAAACCGGGAAGTTCGCATTCCTGTACGTGTCCTGGCCGTCGGCAGCCGGAAATCAGAGGACCACGTACAGTCCCTGGTGTGTACGTGTGCGCGTGTGTGTGTGTCTGTGTCTGTGTGCGCGTGTTGGTGCGTGAGTGTGTGTGTGTTTCTGTCTGTGGTAATATCCTTAGGACTGCTTTTCATCCCAGCTTCCGACCGTCGGCTGCCGGAAATCAGAAACCGAGAAGTTCGCATTCCTGTACGTGTCCCGGCCGTCGGCAGCCGGAAACCAGGGGGACCACCTACAGTCCCTGGTGTGTATGTGTATGTGTGCGCGCGTGTGTGTGTCTGTGTCGTGGCGTGTGCGTGTGCGTGTGCGTGTGCGTGTGCGTGTGCGTGTGCGTGTGCGTGTGCGTGTGCGTGTGCGTATGCGTATGCGTGTGCGTATGCGTGTGCGTGCATATAAGTGTACGTGCGTGTTTTGGTGTGTGTGTGTGTGTGTGTGTTTTGTCGTGCCGGTGTACTATAATGGTGTGTGTGTGTGTGTTTATTGTTTTCATGTATGTGTGTGCGTGTGCTTATGTCTGTGGTGAAGTTCTTGGGACTGTTCCCTCTCCCGGTTTTTAACCGCCGGTAACCGGAAATCAGAAACCGAGAAGTACGCATTCCTGTACGTGTTTTGGCCGTCGGTAGTCGGAAACCAAGGAGGCCACGTACAGTCTCTGTTGTGTGTGTACGCGTGCGTAAGCGTGTGCGTGACGTGTTGTAATTATGTTGCCAGAATATTTCCCCAGTAGTAATTTATAGTTGCGCTACAACATTGGAAGTATGAACATTATGTTACTGAAGCTAGTGTTAAATTTCTTAAAGCAATTACGAATATGGTTTGTATTTTCTTCTGTTTATTTTAATTATTTTTATTTTTTGGTTAGATGGTTAGTATTGAGTCCTTATCCTACTAATGTTAGTATTTTAATGCTATTAAGTGTTCTGGCGGGGGGGGGGGAGGACTTGTGTTTGAGGTACGTTTGCCGCACTTTTGCCGTTTTCACTATTTTCACTCCGTTTTCACTGGTATCACTCCCGGTCGTCAGGATTCACGAGCCTTCTGGTAGATCTTCAGCAGACACGTGGTTCCTGGTATGTCCTTGGGAGAATGCCGTTTGTTTGTTGTCGGTTCCCATGTGTGTTGGGTGGACTGTGCTTTGTATTGCACATTCGATCCGTTACGTCAAGCTTCTGTGTTTCGTGTGATCTGTGTTTGTGGTATTTGTGATGTGTGGGGTTTGTATGGTGTTTGTGTGTGTCCTGTTATAGTCCGTTTGTGTACCTTTGGTGTAGTATAGTGGTAGTTTGGTGAGTGATTCTGTTTAGGTAAGGAAATATGTTTTCGTTCCAGAGCATGTCTGAGAGGATTGTCCTGTCTATTCCTAGGTCCTGTTGCAGTTCGGTGCAGTGGAACACCAGATGTTCCGGTGTCCCCACCTCACCACATGTGCAGTTGTTGTTGTCTTGGAAGTCGAAGCGGTTCCTGTAGGTTGGATAAGGACCATACCCCGTGAGAAAATGAATGAGCCCTTGTGAGGGGTCCAAGTGGTGACAGTTTAGCCTGTCTCGGATGTTTGGGACTAGTGCGTATACCCTCCTCCCATTTGTGCTCTGGTTTCATCTATCCTGCCACTCGGTTAGTATCGTGTCCTGAATGTCCTCTTTTATTCGAATTTCTGATGTTAGTTTTAAGATTTCCCGGACTTTTTCTGGTTCGTTGTTTTTTAATCAGTATGTCGCCGCTCTCTTCCTAATTTACAGATCAAGAAGGAGGACTCCTAATATCACATAGAGGGCGTCGTGTGAAACGGTCCCGTATGCTCCAGTAAGTCTTATTAGTGCTCCCCTTTGGGCACTGTTGACTTTTTTTTGGGTTTACTAGATGTAATCTGGTTGCCCAGGCGCTCACTGCATGACTTATTATTGCTGCGAGTACGCTGGTTAAGTATAATCTTACACAGTTTAGGGGGATATTGTACGTTTGTTGTGCAAGGGTTGCTATGCATTGCATAGCTTTACTGGCACATGCAGTCACTGTGGCAATGTGTTTTTCGTAATTTAGTTTTTTATCAAGGGTTAGCCCTAGATATTTGGCCTCCCGTGTTCTTCGTATTCTGTCTCTGTTCAGTTTAATAATAGGGTCTCTTTCTAGAGAACCCTTAACTATGATATAAGTTGTTTTGTCATGTGCTATCGTCATCTTATTTGCGTTGCACCATTCTAGGGCTTTGTTCAATGCGGTGTTTGCATTGTGCTGTAGTTCATTACTGAAACCTCTTTCCACCACCAACAAGATGTCGTCCGCATACGCTACTACGGACCTCACCTCATTTGCGGTTTCCAGCTGCTTCAAAAGCTCCTCAGTCGCAATGTCCCAAAACATGGGACCGCAGACTGACCCCTGTAGACATCCTTTGGTGATTAATTTTGTGATGTTTTCAGTACCTGACAGTGTTACAAATCTATCTTGGCAATAGCTTCTGAAGGTATGATGTAGTTGTTTGGACATTGAATTTCGATTAGCCTATGGAACTGTGTTGGCCACCATAGGTTGTTGAAGGCTCCTTCTATGTCTATCATGATTAGGGCCACGTATTTTTTATTTGAAGTGGTTGCAGAGTTTATGGCTTTGTTAACGGGGTCTTCGGTTGATCGTCCTTGTCTAAATCCGTACTGCGCCGACTGCATGCTTTTCGTCTTCCGATGTTCTTGCATTCTCGTGCACAGTAGTCGCTCGAAAAATTTTCCGAGCAAATCTAGAAGGCAGATGGGGCGGTACGAACCCGGATTTTTCGGGTCTTTTCCTCGGTTTTTAAAGAGTATGATTACGTCTGCTTGCTTCCAGCAGTTTGGAAACTTTGTTTGTCTTAGACATTCGTTGTATAGTTTAGTAAGTTTCGGTGTGAGTTTGGAATCTAGTGCCTTTGTGATTTCTGCCTAGATCTCGTCTGACCCAGGAGCTTTGCTGTTTAAACTTGTCCAAATAGCGTGTCTAATAACGTCCTCAGTGAAAGGTATTACGTCGTCCTGTGTTCTATTCCATGGTGTATTCCCATTCGCGTTTTGTTCGGTGACTCTTTGTCGTTTGCGTATTTGTTCTTGTGTGTCCTCTTCCTAATCGACATCAGGGAGGAGTGTATGTAGTAGAAATGTCGCGGTTTCAATCCAGTCCTTGGTTTCTGTTCCGTCGGGTTTGGTTAAAGTCGAGTATGTTGTCGGTGGTGCAATTTTTCCTGTTACTATCTTGTACGGTACCCTTCAAGAATCCGTTGCAAATGTCTTTCGACGAAAGTGTCCCAGGATTTTCGTTTCATGTTATATAGTTCTTGTTCGTATGTCGCCTTGCGTTGTCTGTAAAATATTTTGCTATTAACCCTTTATATGTTTGGTACGGGCACAATACATTTTGAACACAGACGGCTTAAGTTCACGACGCGGCCTTGAATTGAATAACTTTGAGTGATAATTTGGTTAATTGGCATTACAGTATGTAAAATTTTAGTCTATATATTACAAGATACCTTAAAAAGTGTTATTTCCTAAAATAGTGGAAGGCTTAATATTGTTGTAATAACATGCAATTGTGATTTTATTGATTGATCCTTCCTTAACTAATAAGAGCTAGCTCAAGTATATCTCAAGAAGACAAAGGAAGATGGGAACAATTTTAATATCAGAACTGCCACGTCTTTTATAATCTGAGCAATTTTAATATCAGGACCGCCATGTTCGTTGTAATCTGAGTATTCTTATATTTGGGCCGCCATGTCCTTATAAACGGAGTATTTACTTGAAGACTATCAAGGACCATAATCATGAATAGAAGACAGTAAGCAAACTACACTAGCTGCTTACCTTTTTATAGCACTGATTATTTTGTTTATTTTTTGCAGCTTTATGTTTAGTTTTATATTTTACATTGATATCGTTTTTATTTATGACAAACGTTTGAGTTATGAATTCTATATGGCAATTTCCTGAACTGAAGGTAATTGGTTATTGGTATTCCTGATAATTTATTAACTGTATGGCGTAGTTCATTGATTACAAAGTAGTGCAACTAGAAGCAATAATTTTATAGTATGAGGTGGTGGAAAGGATTTAATCATGAATTAATGCCAATTAAATACTGATTGCAGCATGTGTATGTACTGAGTGAATCTATTTAATTTCGTCGTATGATTAGTTGTGTCAGCACTCACACTGGTTATTCTTTTAGACTTTTCGAACGTCACCTTAACTCGCTGCAATCACTGTTGGTGTAGCTTTTTTTTATCAACTAGGATTTTAGATTAGAGATTATGGCGATGAATAACTAATAGTTTGGAATGAGGGGAAAATGGTTATTTAACTACGGTCTTAAAACGCTCAAACTAACTGCTACTTTAACCGGAAGTGGTTATTGGCTTTTTAGCGTCTTACACTAATTACGGCATTTCTTACATGCTTCGACTTTATTCAACAATACCTTCAAATGCTAAGTAAATTATTTCTATAATCAAATGTATTTTAAAATTTTCACGTACAGAAACTTGCATAATAAGAGAAGTTTTTTCGTATTATATTATAAACGCCTTTATGTTGTTAACACATTTACTATATGTAATAAACAAGTTTTATGAGATTGCTTAGAAATTTACTACTTCACTGAACTGGGGTCCCAAAAGTCGTTTCAATAAAGTTAACTGACAGCTATCGATTTACGAGCTCTTAATTTTGTACAAGCTGGAAGTCGAGGGAAGCATATGTACGTTTTAAAAAAATATCACGTAGAAAATTTGTATACAAGACGTAAACCATGTTTTAGCTTTTATAAATAGACCTGTCATCGTTTCTATATATTTACGACACCAGAATGTTTTATAACGAAGAGGGAAAACAAGTTCACAGGAATTCCAGGGTCAATACATCTCTAATGTTTCCAGCTGTGTACATATATATCTTTCAGTCTTTTATAGAAGACGAATAAATGTATATAGCAATATGCAAGAACACGAGTATTTAGAACCTTACTTTTACAAGTGTTAGGCAGGTGCCACTTTCTATTTTTAGATTATTATATAAAGGAACAACGTAATAGTTAGCCGGAGCAATGGGAGTTTTAGTTAGAATTCTGACTAGGAATGATGGAACGATTTGTATTTGTCTTTTATGACTTTGTAATTAAAATGTTATTATTCAAAAATGATATTTATCAATCTTATATTCAGAAGTGGGACTGGAGTACCATATAAATCGCGAAAGGAATTTTTTATTAGGTAAACGGAATCGGAAAACAAACTCTACAAGAAAGACTAAAATCAAAGCACACAACACCCAATAGCGATTCCCGTTGATACCCCGTTACTACCTGTATCTTACAGACACTCTACTACAACACATAAATTAGAATATACAAACACAAAATACTATATTTACAACACTATGAGTCTAATTCATAAATCTCCCTAACCATTCAATAAATCTCACCTTATTCCTAATTTTTGTCACACTCGAGTTAGTGAAAAAAGTACTCCACATGTAAATTGGCATTCAGAAACAGCTTTAAATTAGTCACTCATGTGAGGGAGCAGTTGGTATTACTATAAAACAAAATTTCTCCTATATCTGATGTTTGAAATCTAACTTTATATTATATATTTCTAACCTCAATTTGTTTTGTATTATTGTTTTGTATGCTATCTATTTTGTTTTTAAATTTCTGGTTCGGTTGAACATTAGTAATTATTTGTGCTTATTTCTGTTATCCCTTAATTTTATATAACTGCATTATACTGTTTAGTGTTGGTTGCAGCCAATATTAATGTTTCAATATATTAGTAAGTCCATTTTCAGTAGGTCCCGAGAATCAATACATATTTTTAGTTGAATATTGCAATGGAGACCGTTAAACGGTCATTCATGACTGGTGAAGAGAAATATTTTTTAAAAGAACTTGTGCTACAGAATTGCAGCTTAACTGAATCTAAGAAAACGGATACATATCCGTTATGCAAAAGAGAAAAGCTTGGGTGGATATTGTGACAGAACTTAATTCTGTCGTAGCAAGAAGTCGTCTAAAACGAATAACTAAGAAAAAACTTGCTAATAGATCCAAAAGTCGACTAGGTCGTGATTTCAGAAGAAACGAAGAAGGCCTAAAAGCACCTACCACAGGAGGCAGATAGAAAGTTATACAAAGTCAATAGAAGAACCAACAGCAATGAAAACCAGCCAAAGGAAAAAAGGGGGTGGACTGTGGAACAAAGTGAACGAAGAGAAAAAAATTTACACCACCATAATAAGAAATAGTCCAAATTCCAAGAGAAAATCAGAGTGACCAATATCCATCATAGAAAATAGGGAGACGACAGGATTACAGATGGAGTTTGCGGCGCTTGCGTCGCCAGAACGAAAACAGCGGAATTGGGGACATTGGGATTGTCAGGATGAACAGGTTTTAGGTCTTTGACATACCAAATGGATTTGTGACCGTAAAGATCGGTAAGTTCGTAAGTTCAAGGGGAAACAACTTTAGAGATGGGAAAAGGACAAACGAATTTAGGAGCAAGGTCGACGTTAAAATGACATGAAGCGTCGGACAGAGCGATATTGCGGCGCCAAACGGAATCACCTAGTTGATAGGAGACAGAACGCGGCGGAAATTATAACGACTGTGAATTTTTCGATAACCGGCAAAAAGTTTTTTGAGAATATGGAAACGGATACTTTTGAAATGTTTAGGATCTGGTAAAGGATGTTCGGGATCAGGAATATACATGTTGCTTATTACGGACAGTTGCCTGAAATAATCGCCGGAAAGGTTATGCTCACGACTAAATAGAGCGAAAACCGGAGTACAGCCTATGATCTCATGTTTGGAAGTGCGGATTCCACAAGAAATTTTTTGGAGGCTCACATCCCAATGAGGTTGGTCGTTGAGTACATAGAAAGCGATCATGATTTTTAGAACACGGTTAACTCATTCAGCATGACTGGCTTAAGGATGGCAGCGAGCGGTATAAAAGATTTTAATGTGATAATGGGCACATAAGGAAATAAGCTGATTGCTTCGGAAGACTTGGTTTTCTAGGATCTTGGTCATGGACTGTGCAGTGGCCTTGCGTAAAAGGAAGAAAAGCGGAAACTTAGTAAAATAGCCAGTCACTACACAAACATCGGAATGACCTTTGGCAGAACAAGAAAGAAGACCTACAATGTTACAGGAAATAATTTGCCAAGAATAGGAAGGTTTGGCCACAGGGTCAAAGAAACCAGGAGGAGGTAACTGTTCAACTTTGTGAGCAGCACACACCGGACGTCGGATATAGCGAGCGACGTCAGCTCGAAGACTGAGCCAGAAGTAGGTTTGTAGGATACGGGCAGATGTTTTGGTCACGTCTCAATGACCAGAAATAAGAGGATCGCGGTAAAGGACAATCAGATGTTTTCGCTGCTCTGAAGGAACGACGATTTTTTAATCGCCTTGAGAACTGGCAGCGATAGACGTTTTGTGCTTTCGGAAAAGGATGTTATTCAAAACGGACCAGGAAGGGTAACGCCTAGGATGTTCAAAAACTTTTTGAATCATGGAATTGTACCAGGGATCAGGAGTAGAAAGGGTTACTTCGAGGGAGGCAAGGGTCGAAACAGATTTAAGAACGGGAACAGAACGGGATAGAATATCAGGGACAATATGATCATGGTCTTTGCGGTGGAGGATTGTGAAGTCATACTGTTGGAGGCGGAGAGACCAACGGGCTAAGCGACCGGAAAGACTTTGGAGTTTGTTTAGCCAGAGGAGAGAGTGGTGATCAGTAATGACTGTGAAATGGCAACCCTAGACGTAAGGGCGGAACTTTTCAATCGCCCATAGCACCGCCGGGCACTACTTTTCAGTAACTAAAAAGTTGCGCTCAGGCTTGGACAGGGAACGACTGATGTAGCTAACGACCTTTTTGCCTTCGGAGGAGGTTTGACTTAGAATCGCACACAGACCGAAATGGGAGGCATCGGTTTGAATGGTGAAGGACAAGGAATAGTCAGGCAGGAAGATATAGAGACGGAAACCAAATATTGTTTAGGGTGGAAGAAGGCAGAATGACAATCAGGAGTCTAGGAGAAGGGAACATTATTACGGGTTAGATTAGAAAAATTGGTAAGGGGAGCGAAATAGAGAATAAAGCGTCGGTACCAACTGGCCATGTCAATTAGGAGGCGGACTTCGGAGACAGAAGTAGGAGGAATGTTAAGGATGGCAGAAACTTTATCGAGATCGACGAGGAGATCATCCCGGTTAACAACGTAACCGAGATAGCGGACATCAGGACGGCAGAAATGACACATCCTGACGAAGGGTAAGGCTAGCAGTGAAAAGACGTGAAAAGACCAGGTTGAGGTCACGGAGATGTTCGTCAAAGAAGGGGGTAGCTATAATGATATCATCAAGGTACAAGCCAGAATTATTCCAGGTTAGAAAACGATGACCTGATCGATAAGATGTTGGAAGATTGTAGGATAATTATAGAGGCCGAAAGGCATAGATAGATAGATAGATAAATTAATTTATTGTCGTGGACTATATCTAGGCCAGAGCTCATACTAGTCGTACATTATAATTATTTACATATTTGAAGAACTTAGAATAATTAATTCAAATACAATTGTGGTTTTTGAAATTCTGATGAGGGGAATTTGTGCCTCTATTTTAGTCGTCGACTGTACACGTGGAGTGGTGCTGATTGTGTGTATAGTGCGAGTATAGGTGTGATGTGGTAGTGAATTGCAAGAGTGTATATTAAATGTTTTAGAGCCACTGGTTGTGGGTGGTAGGTTTGGTTAAGAGGATTTCGTTTAGGAAATGGTTGTATTCTTGAGGGTAGTTAGTGAGTAGGAAGTTTATGTTAAGAAGTGTGGAGAACGGGTCAAAGTTTGTAGATTGTTTGAGGTTGATTTGTAGTAGAGAGGTTAGGGGACAGGAGTATATCAGGTGTTGCGGGGTTTCTAGGGCAAGCAAAATTAAAATAAACCTCGATGAGGGATGGTGAAGGCAGTAATGGGTTTGGATTCTGGGGACAGAGGGATTTGCCAATAAGCGGAACGGATATCTAGGGAAGAGAGGTAACGAGCATCGCGGAGCCGGTTAAAGATGTTAGAAACATAAGGAAGAGGATAGGCATATTTTTGTGTGACTTAGTCGACCATCCAAAAATCGATACAGAACCGATAGGAATCGTCTTTTCTTAACTAGGACAATAGGGCTAGACCATGGACTAGTAGAAGGTTCGACGACTCCTAGTCGGAGCATCTCGTCAAGTTCCGAACGGGCAACCTTAAGGAGAGGAGGGGAGAGGGAATAGTATCGCTGTTTGATGGTCTCGGCTAACGTACGGATGTGATGTTGTACTAAAGAGATACAGCCGAAACCAGGAGGTTGTTTGGAGAAGGAGGAAGTTAGGAAGTCGAGTCGAAGTTGTTGTTCGGGAGAAAGATCGAAAATAATATGCGTAGGAGCGGAAGTAGTGTTGGCTGAGGAGGAGATAGGAGCAAAAGTCCATAGGTCATCGCAGAAATTGGGTACGCACTGCACCGATTACCAGAAACCAAAGCCGAGAATAGGTTGGTGAGAAACGGCAGGAATAACAAGGATGTCAAGGGCAATGACGAAATCTTGGAGAGTGATGGGAAGGGAGATAAAACTTAAGATGTTACATTTTGAGTTGCCAGCAAAGCTACAGAAGGATAAAAAATAAATATGAAAGGAAAGGTTCAAGGAACTTAAACGATGCCAACCAAGACCACTAAGGATTGTACGAGTGGCCTTCAGAGTCAAACAAACCAGTAAAGAGAATCCCAAAGATTTGGACAGATAAATATGGACGTTGGTTGCAACGGACACTAGTACACAGATAGTTTAACACAAAGCGAGATTGGTTTCCGAGATAAGAAAAGGGGAGATCTAAGGCCAGACACAGAACAGGGTCTTCGCTTCAATCTAAGAACCCTAGCGACGGTTAAAGAATTTCCACATTGACGTAGGCAATCATGTCTGATCATGCCTTTGTAACCGCACCCATAACAGTGTAGGATCTGTGGGCGGGAGCACTGGGGCGAAACATGTACCGTCTGGTGACAGTTCCAATAGATGACCTGTTTACTCGTAGCAGGGGTGGTAGTTGGGATAGTAATAGAAGAAAGATTATTTCTACGCGTGAGAGTTGTGTTTGGTTTGAAAAAATTTGACTCGCGTGGCGGGACCAAAGAAGGTAACGGAGGGTTTGATTTATAGGCAAGATCGGGTTCTACATATGTGCGCGTATTATTATTAGAGGGTACATAACTATCAACCCTAAATTTTTTTAATTGTAATTTTTGACATTTGCTTTCTAACTCTTTCCAAGAATGTACGGTAGGTAAATGAGCTAAATAAAAAGGGGTCAGATTACGAAAAACTATATCGAGGCGTCGGAACATTGCATTCATGCAAGACAAAAATTCAATGATACCTTTAGACGGACATTGAGTTCTTGTTCGGATGTCATTAAATAATCGAAGTTAATAGTCAGGGTGTGCAAAGTGGCATAACTGCAATTTAGATAAAGATGTCCAGTCGGAACATCAGTGGCGGTTAACCCGGACCCAATGAAACACTTTGGACTCAAACAAATCCACCACGGGCTCAAATAATTCGATCTCCGTGATATTTCGGGCTCTTCGGAGCTCTTCCACTCTTTCAAAAAAATTATGTACTGTTAGTATCTGAGGATCAGCTGAGAATTTTAGGTCAAGTTTTGCAACTGCGTTACATTTGGAGGAAGTACTGCAGGACTTAGAAGGGACTGGCTGGGGCTCTTCTTCCGCTTCCGAATCGGAGGTAAGTATATGGTGTCCATCCGGGTCCACATGAGGAGTAGGAGAAAGAACAACATTAGAAGTAGCTAATGGAATTCCGGATGTGGCAGTAAGATGTCCAAATTTTTTTTATTTATTGATCATAATCGCGGCGAAGGTTATTTACCGTAAT
Source organism: Platerodrilus igneus (assembly GCA_036346225.1). NCBI lineage: Eukaryota > Metazoa > Arthropoda > Insecta > Coleoptera > Lycidae > Platerodrilus > Platerodrilus igneus. Next base: position 105,608 of record JARFIW010000331.1, on the reverse strand, counting down.
TAATAATTGACGTTGTATTTTCTGTTCAGCGTTTTTTGGGAACAAATTCGCACAATGACAATCGAGATGTATCCACAAGGCAGTAATACGTTTAAACCTGTCTGATGACTTATCGCCATCAAAGGAAAGAAGAGAGGTTTCTTACCCTTGGATAACGACTCCAATAGCCCTACTTTCAAAATCAAAATCCGCTTTCATGGTAATGGAAGGCAGCATTTTCTCCCGTTCGATGCCGAAAGCGCTTTGCACAGATTTACGTAATTCTTTAACATTGTCTTCAGGGTCGTAACCCCGAGAAAATAATTCGTACTGGAGTTCAGTTTTCCGTAGTCGATTAACTGTCATACGTCAATGTGCCATTACAAAAGGAATTTTTATATATATACAAAAATCGCTAATCAAAATACCAAGAATGTAAATTAAAAAATATAGGAAATTCACGAGAGGCACAGTGTTAAGGCTTTATAAGTATTTTTTTTGTAGTTGTATTATGCCAATCACAATTAATTTAAGTCCTTAAACTATTCCCCAGCTAGAACCCCTTCATTATCCCTACCTTTAGTGCAACGATATAAAAGGGTTGGTAATTTACGAATGGACGACTATTCAACTTCGTGCTCGCTTCTGTCTTTGGTTCATGATTTAGTTCGGTGCATCGAGCATCAATAATTAGCAACAATTAGTGAACATTATACAGTCCATAATTATTTGATAGCAGTGCAAGTACAATCAACAACTACAACCAGTGAAAGGTAGGTTATATATTCCTTTAAAATTACCATTTCCTTTGTGTGATTGTAAATGCAAATTAACATTTTGGTCCTTCGAGCCGGATATTTTGCTTATTAATTGGTTTATTATTGGCATTTTGGCATTCATTTTAACTACATTGTTAATTGCTCTTCGCTTAAATTAGGGTTGACCGCATTTTAGAATAAAGGTGTAGTCATACCACCAATTTCATAGTCAATTGTGTAAATTAACTTATAGTAGATGCAATTTCGCATTAAATTTGAAATTTTGTATTGATACAGAATCTTATAAAGCCTTAAAAATGACAAATCTTTGTAAATTTTAGGGATACTTTAGCGTAAGAATTTGTGGTCAGAAAAAAGGTGTAGTTACTTTAAACTTGTAATTCAAGTTCGCTAGAGAATTCAGGTATTCGTAAAACCGGGTAGAATAACCCTTTGCTCATTGTTATAATGAAACTTGCAAGCTCCCGTTAGGCACGTTGTAGTAAAAATTCTTTGCTTAACAGGTAGTTCAACATTACCCTTGGTATATCCTATTATTAGGTGAACAAAACCCTTCGTTTTTGTAGCTGAAATCAATATAAAATCGATATTAGTAACCTTGTTCGTTAGGATGGCACATATTTCATCCGATAGGTTGATTTTAGATTTAAAGGCGGCACTCGATAGATTATCTGATATATCTGATACGATATACAAATTGGAGCATATTAAAGGCAATTGTATTTCTGTTAATATTATGGTTGAAAGCGCCTTTGATATCAAAAACGATGTAGATACTGCTTATAAAACGTGCATCTTGGATGAGGACAACTCGGAATTATTAAATGAAATTACAACACTAAGAATTGAAATAGATAGGTCTTTGTTAAACATTAAAATTATTAAAGCGCAATTTGATAATATATCCACTGCTGAAAAAGGCTTGACTGCAAATATTACTGATATTAACTCGTGTAGCAATATTCGACTCCCTCGTATAGAAATGAAAAAATTTTCTGGAAAAATAGAACATTTCCAAGAGTTTATTCAGTTTTTTAATAATTTAGTTCATGAAAATAATCAATTGCTACCGATCGAAAAGTTCTATTTTTTAATTGATGCGTTGGATTTTAAGTCTAGTGAACTCATTAGACATTTGCAAATTTCGAATAATAATTATATGCTAGCTTATTCAATTATTGTGGAAGGTTTAATTCAAAACGTTTAATTGCAAACACGCATTGGAATGCTTTAGAATCGTCACCAAAAGCAAAATTTAATTCACATACAGATTTAAGAGAATTGCTTAATTGCTTTACGGAAAACCTATCAAGCTTACGTCAAACTAAGATTGATTTGCTCGACTTCGTATTGTTTAATTTGTTATCAAAAAAAGTAGATACAAATCTTTTGAAAACATTTGAGTTAGAAAATACATCAGACATTCCATCTTATGATCAATTAAAATTATTTCTAGAAAAACATTGCAAGGCATTAGAAATTAGCAATATGGTTGCTTCCGATACACCGTCCAAATTTAATACGTCCATTAAACAAACCATATCATCTAGTGTACCTTCTAAACGTTCTTTTGAATATTCAAAACCCCAAGTTCGAAAGTCATTCGTAACAACTTCATTCACTCAGAAATGCAGTCTTTGCAGTGGTACTCATAACTTATACCAATGTGAAATGTTTCTGAATAAATCGCCACAAGACCGTTATAACTTTGTTAAAGACAAACACTTATGCATTAATTGTCTTCGCAACTCTCATATGGTTACACGCTGCTCTTCCAAACTTGTTTGTAAAAAGTGTGCAAGGGGTCATCATACTTTATTGCACTTTGAAAACCCTACAGTTGCTCAGAAACCTGCAATCACTCAGGCAACAGATCAACTTCCCGAACCCACCTGCAACACTACTACAAGTACGTTGTTATCATCTAGATCGTCCAACACAATGACGTTATTAGGCACCGCAAGAATTTCAATTACAGATGGGTTTGGTAAAGTTCAGACAGTAAGAGCACTTGTAGATAGTGCATCAATGGAAAATTTCATGACTGATAAGTGTTGTCGACGCTTAGGTTTAAGAAAATCGAATATTTCAATGAAGGTTGAAGGCTTAGGTCTATCTGCTTCCCATTCGTATGGACAAGTATCGTGTAAAATTAGTCCTCAAGGTAAAACTGTTCCAGAGTACAGCATTGATTGTTTTGTTTTACCAGACATTTGTGGAACCCCTCCTTCATCAAGGATCTCACCAAATAGTTGGCCTCACATAGTTTGATTAGATTTAGCAGATTCAGACTTCGACAAACCTAGCCATATCGATTTATTGTTAGGTGCAGATGTGTTTGCGCGTGTTTTATTAAATGCAACTCGCATTGGGTCACCAGAAGAACCCGTGGCAATTCACACTACCTTTGGGTGGATATTAACAGGGAAGGTTCTTTCTTCTGTTACATCTCGTATATCATTAGCTGCACTTGTAGAAGATGCTAACATTACTCGATTTTGGGAACTGGAAAATATTCCAGATTCTAACAAATTATCTCCTCATGCGGAAATTTGTGAAAGGCATTTTGTGGACACTCACAAGCAGGATGACACCGGTCGTTTTATTGTTTTGCTACCTTTCAATGGTCCTGAACCGCTATTTGCTGGCTCTCGAAATAGCACTTGAAGATTTCTTTCACTAGAACGCCGTTTGGAAATAAATCCTCAACTGTATAATTCGTACAGAGAATTTATGCAGGATTATATCGATAGTGGTCACATGTCTCGTATTGTATCGGATTCAACTCGATCGTCTACATTATCGCCGGTATATTACATACCACATCACGCCGTGTTCAAACCAGACAGTACAACTACAAAACTTCGTGTCGTATTTGATGCTTCAGCCAGCGCTCAAAGTGGAGGGTCTTTAAATGATCATTTACTCGCAGGCCCCTCTTCAAAAAATATCATGGAGTTGTTATTACACTTTCGTTTACATTCTGTAGTTTTAACTGCGGACATTAAGCAAATGTATAGACAGATTCTTATTTCTACTAGCCATCGAGACTATCAACGTATAGTTTGGAGATTTAAGTCCTCGAGTCTGTTATCGATTATCAGCTAAACACTGTTACATACGGCATCACATCATCACCATTTCTAGCCATGCGTGTAATTCAAGAACTTGGAAGTCAATCGTTACGTTTTCCTATTGCTTCCAAGATTTTAGCGTCGGATACGTACGTGGATGATTTGATTACAGGGTGTGATTCGATAGAGAATGGCAAACGACTCGTGTATGAATTAAACCAAATTTGCCAATCAGGTGGTTTTATGTTGCGAAAGTGGAATAGCAATGTGCCAAGTGTCATTAGCCATTTACCTGATTCCGTTCGGTATCAGCAAGCATTTTGTTTGAAGAGGTAAACAATACGTCTCAAAAATTTTAGGACTGCAATGGCAACCATTGAGTGATGTGTTTTTACAATCTTAATATCGTTGATCGGCCTTGTACCAAAAGGAATATGGTTTCAAATTGCAAGGATCTTTGACCCTCTGGGGTTATTATCACCATTGGTCTTCTTAAAACATTTGATTCAATCTGTATGGATATTAGGAATTGGTTGGGATGAACTTCCTCCCAACAAATTGTTTTAAAATGGAATCTGTATCTTCAACAATTACCCGAGTTATTGAAAATTGAAATTCCTCGACGGATTCTTTGTGATAACTATCAAACTGTACAAATTCATGCATTTTGTGATGCATCGGAAGCTGGATATGGCAGCAGTTTATCTCCGCTGTGTCAATGAGAAAGGGAACATCCAAGTATCATTGGTCTGTGCCAAATCTAAGGTCACACCAACCAATCGTATATCATTACCTCGATTAGAATTGTGTGGTGCAGTGTTGTTGTCGAACTTGGTCGAGTATGTGCAAAATACGTATAGAGATAATTTAGTATTGGACGATACATTTGCGTGGTCAGATTCCACAGTAGCATTAGCATGGATTCGATCTTCGTCGTATAATTGGAAAACCTTTATTAGCAATCGTGTCTCGCATATCCAAGAACGAGTGGCTCCATCATCGTGGCATCATATTAAATCACAGGATAATCCTGCTGACTGTGCATCAAGATGATTATTAGCTGCTGAGCTTGTTAATCATCCTTTGTGGTGGACGGCTCCATCATGGTTACTATTACCTAAAGAGAATTGGCCTGCTCATATGGAACCAACTCTTACAGATCACACTCAGATGCACATTGAAAAAAGAACTTTATCCCTTAATATACACGTTGCAGATCATTTCGTAGACTCGATGGTAAATCAATTTTCAGATTTGCGAAAAATATGCAGGATTCTGGTATATATTTGTCAGTTCATTCGTAACTTGAAAGTTCGTGCAAATTTGGATATTGGAAACTTAGAACAATTATTGGTCTCTCCGAACAGTATGCACTTCATTTATTAATAAAACGGGTTCAAGAACAAGTTTTCAGTCAGGACATTGATATCATTCGAAAGGGAAAACTTAGTAATAAACAACTTCGACCTCTCAGTCCTTTCCTTGACAGTGATGGGTTGTTAATGGGCGGCCGGTTGCGAAATGCAGACGTACCTTATGATACAAAATTTCCTTTGCTACTTCCTCGGTCACACCGGGTGACAGAGCTCATTATTCGAGATTGCCATACGAAATATTTACACCCTGGACTTAGAACTACTCATTTTTGTTAGTACAAAATTTTTAGATTCTGTCTGCAAAAAGGGCTATTCAACAGTGCCTAAACTCTTGTATTCGATGTTTTCGTCAAAACCTATTTCGCTATGCCCTCCTATGGGCGACCCCCCGCTAGACTTACTGCCGGTAGAGCGTTTCTACATACTGGGGTAGACTACGGTGGACCCTTTTCTATCACCATGAATCGTATTAGAGGTGCCAAATCATTGAAAGCCTATGTTTGTTTATTTGTTTGTCTTAGTACAAAAGCGATACATCTGGAGTTGGCATCAAACCTATCTAAAGAGGCCTTTATTGCAGCTTTACGGCGGTTTGTAGCACGCAGAGGTAAATGCTTGCAAATTCATAGTGACTGTGGAACAAATTTTACCGGAGCATCTCGGGAACTAATCGAATATATGAAGCAGTCATCTGAAACGGAAGGTATTCATTTTGTTTTTAATCCTTCGTCGGCTCCTCACTTTGGGGGAATGTGGGAAGCTGGGATAAAATCTGTAAAGTCCCATCTCAAGAAGGTGGTAGGCGAACAAATTCTCTCGTACGAAGAATTTAACACCATTCTAGCTCAAATTGAAGCCATATTAAACTCCAGACCTTTATGTCCAATGAGTAGCGATCCCACTGATTTTTCATTCTTAAGTCCTGGTCATTTTATGAACGTAGAACCAGTGTCTGTCATTCCCGACCCTAATGTCGTAGATCTGAAACTATCTTCCTTAAATCGTTGGCAACTGGTTCAACGTATTCAGCAATCATTTTGGAAACGGTGGCATTTGGAGTACCTGCACTTCAACAGAAAACCAAATGGTTTTCTGCTAATTATTCGTTAATGGTGGGAACGTTGGTGTTGATTAAAGATACTCAAGTGTCTCTATTACAGTGGAAAATGGGACGTTATATACGTTGCATTATGGAAAGGACAATGTTTGTCGTGTGGCTACCGTGGCAACATCCAGGGACGATTTAAAAGACCCGTGGTAAAATTGTGCCCTCTCCCCATTCCAGAGGCAACTTAGTATTATAGTTAGTATATTAGGGTAAGTTAACATTTAAATTTACGGTTATATATATTTTTTTTTGTTCGTTTAGACGCACTTAGAAAATAAGTTCCTAATACTTATTTTGGTGGGCGGTATGTTAAGGCTTTATAAGTATTTTGTTTGTAGTTGTATTATGCCAATCACAATTAATTTAAGGCCTTAAACTATTCCCAGCTAGAACCCTCCATTATCCCTACCTTTAGTGCAACGACATAAAAGGGTTGGTAATTTAGGGACGACTATTCAACTTCGTGCTCGCTTCTGTCTTTGGTTCGTGAATTCGGTGCATCGAGCATCAATAATTAGCAACAATTAGTGAACATTATACAGTCCATAATTATTTGATAGCAGTGCAAGTACAATCAACAACTACAACCAGTGAAAGGTAGGTGATATATTCCTTTAAAATTACCATTTCCTTTGTGTGATTGTAAATGCAAATTAACACACAGTTCAATTTAGTAAAAATAGCGATAAAAAAATTTACCAGGAAAAAGAATTGTTGAAAACGACATGAATAGGGTAAGTCAAAATATATCCAGAAGCAACTAAATTAATTTAGGAGGAAAGGCCAGTAGGATATAAGAATAGGGAATAGCAAAAATATTAAAAAACAAAGGAAACCTAATAGGGGTGCCAAAAGAATAAGATTGGGCGCCAGCGTTTTCGAGGGTCGCGAATTATCGGTGAAAACATAAGACCAATAATTTGGAAACAAAAAAAAATTAAAAAATAATAGGGAATGTCTATCCAACGGACTAAGAGAATTAAAGTGAATTCAGGCCAAAAATTTTAAAGAACATGGGGCAAATACCAAAATACCAATATTACGAAGATCGTAGCCAATATGGAATAAAAATTATCAAAACCTCCACGCACAAAATCGAAGGTAGCCAAAAAAATAGATTGCAACTTACTAAAAAAAATTGAGGTCCAAATAAGTTACAAAAAGAATAAGGAAAATCAGATGCACAAAAATTAAAAAAATTAAAAGATATCAGGAAATCAAATAATCAGGCCCAAGAATAACTTACAAAAAAAAATTAAGCAAAAATTAGGTTAAAAAAAAATTCAAAAAGAATAAGAAAAATTAGGAGGTAGAACAAATCGTGCCCCACGCATTGGGCGTCTATAATTTATGTTACGTAAGTCATGATTTACAGAAACAACAGATACCGGACTCAGTGAGAGATTAGAGGTGGGTCAAGAGACAAGCGACAGGCTTGGGTGCGCGACTAAGAAAAGTCGTATTTAGTAAATATTTGAAATAACTCTTACTACTCAGAAAAGTAATAAAAATATTAACTCAAATAATATATATATATATATATATATATATATATATATATATATATGTATATTGCTGTGATCCTCGTCAACAGGAACTGGTCCTTTCTAAAAAACATTCGAGCCCCACAGATTGGGCGTCAAAATTTGCTGTGATTCTCTATAAGAATCGAGCCTCACGAATTGGGCGCCAAGATTAGGGATGGCCATGGGCCCGGGCCGGCAAAATTTTTTCGGGCCCAAGCCGGGCCAAGCACATGTCGGGCCCGGGCCGGGCCAGGCCAGACTGCTCAAGCTTTTCGGGCTTTTCGGGCTATTCGGGCCGGCCCGAAGTTTATATGTATAACGAAATATACAATTTATTGATTTAGTAAAAAATTTCATTTAATGATTTCTTTAAGTGCCTCTTAAACAAAATTATAATTAACGCTCCTCTTAATATATCACCCAAGTACATTTACACACATATTGGTAAGTGTGTGATAATGGAAATAAATCGAAAACGAAAATGATTTGATTTAAACCGATTTGTGAATTTCGATTTTTTTTTTGATAAGTAATATTCATTTCTTTCCACTTTTCAAGAAATTTGAAATAGAAATTGTCCGTGTTATATTTAATTAATTTGAAGGAGTATTGCAACGTATGTTAATTGAGCTGGTTTATTATATTATACTTATTAATTAACTTATTATTGTGGCCTCCCACTAAAGATTATTTATGAATAAATCGAAACCCTATTTTTTTTTTTTCCCCTAATGGGGGGGTTTTAAAAAAAGTTTGGGTTTTTCCCGGGGCCCGGTTTTGTTGTCGGGTTTGGTTAAATCGGTATTTGTCGGGGTTCAATTTTCCGTTCATCTTTCGGACCCCAAGTCCGGAAATTCTTTCAGAAATTAGGTTTTTTTTTTTGGGTTTTTTATTTTTTTTCTTTAAATTTTTTCCCCTTTTTTGGAAAAAGGGCAAAACCCTTTTTAAAAAGGGTAAGGGAAATACTTTAAAAATTTTGTTAAAAAAGAAAATTTTATTATTTTAAAATTCTTAAAAGGTTTTTTAAAATTTTGTTTTTATTTTTAAAAAAATTTATTTAAATTTTTTAAAAAAAAATGGGAAAATTAATTGGAAAAACCAATTTTAATATTTGGCCTTTCTTTTAACTAATTTTAAAATTTGGGTTTATTGAAGAAAAAATTTGGGGGTTTTAAAAAACCCGGCTTTTATAAAGCCAAATTTTTTAAAAACCCCTTTTGTTTATTTTTAATTTTTATTTTTTTTTGGGCCCAGTTTTTAAAAATAATTTTTGAAACTAAAAGGAATTTTTTTTAAAAGGTAGGGGTTTTTAATAAACTGGGCTATTTTAAATAAAAGTTTATTTGGAAAAATTTTTAATTTATTTTAAAATTTTTAACATTTAAATTTAATCGTTTTTTTGACTTTTGTTTAAATCTAATTTTTTGTTTTAAAATGGTTTTTTTAAACCGAAAATTTTTAATGGGGAAATTTATTTTTTTTAAAACAACTAAAGTTTTTTTGGGGGTTTGGGGTTTTAATGTTTTAATGGGAAATTTATTTAATTTAAACGTAAAACTTAAAATTTTTAAAAGTTTTTTATTTTAAAAACCTTTTTTTTAAACTTTTTTAACACCTTCGTTAAAAAATTTTTTTTAAATTTTTTTACACAAAATTTTAATAAAGTTTTAAATAAACCTATGTTTTAAAGTTTAAATTTAATAAACGGGTTTTTTTAAAAAACCCCAAAAATTACAAAAGTTTTAATTTTTTGGTTTATAAATTTACGATTTTTTTTGCCCGTTTAACAAAAAAAAATCCCTTTTAAAATTTTTCCCAAAATTTTTTTAAAAAATTTTTTTTAAATAAAAAGGAAATTTTTCCCAATATTTAAACCCTTTTTAAATGGGGGGCCATTTTAAATTAATTTAAAAACCAAATGTTAAAATTTTTTAGAATTTACCAAAGTTTTTTTCAAAAAGTTAAAAAAAAAAGATTTAATCTTTTAAAAAGGGGGTCCCCAAATTTTAAAAAAAAGGAAAAACTAAAAATTAGCCCAAAATTTTAAATTTCCCGGGTTTAACCCTTTAGTTTTAAAACCTTAAAATTTAAATTAAACCAAAAAATTTTCCAAATTCAAAAAAAAAATTCCCAAAAATTTTTTAACCTTTAAAAAATTTCCCGAAAAAAAAAAGAAAAAAAGGGAAATTTTATAAAAAAACCTTTTTTGAACTTAAAAATTTTTTAAAAAAAAATTTGTTTTTTTCTATTTTTTTAAATTTTTTAAAAAAAAATTTTTTTTTTGCCCAAATTTTAAAAGTTTCTTTTTGGGGGAAATTGAAATTTTTTAAAAGCATATTAAAAAATTTTTTATTCAAAAAAATTTCCTTTAAAATTTAAAGTTTGGGACAAATTTTTAAATTTCAAAAAAATTTTTTTAAAAAAGTTTGGAAAATTTTTAAATTTTGGGGGAACTTAAAATAAAAAAAATCCAATAATTGTTAAAAAATTTGGGAAAAAACAAATAAAAATAAAAACCAAAAAAAAAAGAAAAAACCCAAAAAAAGGGGGAAAATTTTAAAAAAACCCAAAAAAATTTTACAACCCTAAAAAAATTCCTTCGAGTTTGGGAAAGTACCCAAAATTTTGGAAAAAAACGTTTAAATGCCCTTGTGGGAAAAAACAAAAAATTTCAAAAAAAGGTTTAAACAAATTTTAAAAAAAATTTTTAACCCAAGGAAAAAAATGGGGGGGATTTGGGAAAATCAAAAAAATTTAAACTTTTGGGAAATAGTAAAAAAAGGGGCCCCAAAATTTTAAACCTTAATTTTATCCGGGCTTTCGGGAAAAAGGGTTGGGGGAAAAATTTGTTTAATAAATTTTAAAGTCTTTTCGGGTTTCCGAAAAAACAATTTTAGTTAAAAAATTTAAGGGAAAAAACGGTAACAGTTAAAGGGAAAAAAAAGGGGCCACAAATTGTTTAAAGCGAAAAACGATTAATTTTTGAAACCGGAAATTTTTGGGAAAAAATTTGGGCGACAAAAATTTTTAAAAGGGTTTAAAAAAAACTTTTTTAAAATTTTCCAAAATCCCGGGGTTATTCAGGGGGAAAAGGGAAAAAAAAAGGGGGAAAAAAAATTTAAACCAAAAAAGAAAAAAATTTAAAAAAAGCCAAAAGGAAGGGGGGTTAAAAAACAAAAATTTCCCCTTTAAAAAGTTTAAGGAAAAGGGAAAAAAATAAAAATGGGGACGGGCAGGTTTTTCCCCAAAAAGGAGGCGGCGTAAAAACCGCCCCCGGAAGGGACTTTTTGCAGGGAAAAAAAGGTTTTAAAAATTTTTCAAAAAAAGGAAGGGTGCCAAGGGTCAATTTTGAAAAGGGTTAAGGGGAAAATTTTGAGAGGGAAAGGAAAAGTTTAAAGGGAAGGGAGAAAATGACGAAGGGCGGGAGGGGAAACAATGTTTTGGGGGGAAGGGAACGCGGGAAATTTTTTAACCGGGAATTTCAGCAAATGAGGTTTTAAAATTTACCCGGAAAGGGGAACCCGGGTTTAAAATTTTGGGTCAGGTTGGAAACGGGAAGCTGAAAACGAAATTTTTCCCGGGAAAAAGGGAAGAAAACGGGAAAACCATTTCTGGGTTTGGAATGGGACAAGAAAGGGAGGCAAAATATTTGGAGGAAAAAAGGGTAGTTTAAAAACAAAATTAACAGGGGGAACTTTTCTTGATGAAAGGGGAAAAAATAAAAAGGGCCTAAAGGAAAATGTCAAGATTTTTTGGGGGCGTAGGAGGGGAAGGGGTTTGGAAAAAAAAACGGAAAAGGGAAAAATGGTAAAACAAAACCGGAAAAACTTTGGGAAAAAAAGAAAAAAGGGAAGGGGCCCAATGTTGGGGGAAAAAATTTGGCCAGAATTTGGAAAGGCCACGGGAAAGAAAGGGAGGAAAAGGGGAAAGGCAAAATTTTTGGAAAAACCCGTAATACAGGAGGGTAACCAGTAAAAAAAGAAGGTTTGTAAAAAAAAATTGGGTGGGTTTTAAAAAATTTAAAGGGATTTCCAAAGGACAACGGGTTTTCCGTTGGGAGAATTAAAGGGGTTTGAGGAATTTAAAGGAAAGGTTTTTGTTTGAAAAATTTTTTTTAAAGGGGAAAGGTCAAAATTTTTAAATTTTGAAAATTGGGGAAAAATTTAAAATAAAGGGTTTAAATTTTGGGGGAGGGTTTGGAAAATTTTAGGGGGAAACAGGGGGGGGTTTTAAATATTGGGGATTGGGATAATGGGGTTTTGGGGTTTTAAAAGGAATTGGGGGGAAAGGTTTAAGGGGGCGGAAAAGGAAAATAAAGGGAAAGTGGAATTTTTTGGGGAAGGGGAATTTAAAATTGGGGATAAAAGTTTTAAAGGGGAATTTATGCCCTGGGCGGGGAAAAAATACCTTTCTAAAAAGGGGTTTGGGGAGGGGGAGGGAAGAGATTTTAACGGGTTTTTTAAAGAGGGAAACCCGGGAAATGGGAAAAGGAAAATGGAATTTGGTTTTGTTAAAAGACAAAATAAATGCAAAAGGCAAAATTTTAGGGGGAGAAGGCAAAGTTGGGTCAGGAGAAAGGGCAATTCCCGGGAATTAAAGAAAAAGGAAAGGAAAAAGGTAAAGGTTCGGGGTAAATTTGGGTTAAAAGGGAAAACCGGGGGAAAAAGGGAGGGAAAGTAAGGGGGAAAAAAATAAAGGAGGAGGGAATTTTCCCCAAAAAGGAAGATGGGACAAAAACCAAAAGGAAATCCCAAAAGGGAAGTACTTTAAGAAAACCGAAAAAAAAAAGGGTTAGGGAAAAGGAATTTGGAAAAAGGGGGGAAAAAACTAAGGACTTATTCCAAAAATACGAGGAAAAATTTTAAAATTTGAAAAAAAAAAAGGGGGAATGGGAAAATTAAAGGGGCCTGGCCAAAACCTAAGGTTTAAAGTTTGGGAAAAAAAAATTTTTACCTAGAATGTTTTTTAAAAAAAATTTTTTTGGGGGGAAACAAAGAGGAAATTTTTATTTTAAGGGCCCGGTTTAAAATTCCTATTTTTGGGGTTTTCCCAATAAATTTTGTTTTAAAATGTTTTAAATTTTTAAAATGTTGGGTTTTAAAAGGGGTTAGGGATTTGAAAAAAATTTGTTTTTTTGAAAAGGGGGTTGGGGAAAAAAAGTTTAAAGGGTTTTTAAATGTTTAAAGGGAAATTTTGTAATTTTTAAAAATAAAATTTTAAACCCAATTTCCCCGGGTTTTCGGGGTTTTGGGGGGCTTAAAAACATCCGACCGTTTCCAATATACGTAGAAGCTGCATGTTTATCTATTCAAATTTATTAAAACTTTGACATTTAAAAGTTTGCAGGTGTGTGCTCCTAATGAACGTTTTAATATAATTCTCCGAGCTTTGTTTCATGGTATTTTAACCTTCCTTTTAGCTGTTTGTTACCAACCTTGGATTTTCACAGGCTTTTATGCTTATTATATATTACTAATGGTTCAATTAACTCCAATTAGAATAATAATGAATGGCATTGACTTCTACCCTTTAATTTTTAGCGAGTACCAATTAAATATTAATTATTATTTGTACATTTTGTTTAATACCCGTTACTTAAAAATTGAATTAATTAATATAAATTTCGAACGTAATTTCTATTTGTTTCTTTATACAGGGTGATTAAAATTATTTGATGTCGTTAATTAATTTTCTACCCTGGTCTAAATTTGAGTAATATATATATATATATATATATATATATATATATATATATATGACAAGTTATGACAAGTTCGCAATAAAAAATTTTATTATTTGAATTGCTTTTGGGGCATGAACCCGGGTGTCGCCACGAAAAGGTTTGTTACGTTTGCAAATAAATTTTGCTGTAACATTCCGCAAATCTCGAAGGCCAGACGTACTTTTATAGCCATCTATAAAATCTACTATGTAGTTTCGATTCAATTCTGTACGTCCACACTCAGTAGTGTTGGTGTTTTATCACCTAATGGCGGTTATAGTCAGGAAGCTACGCTCAAAAACTTGACAATGTCAGATATGATTGACAAAAATGCCAAACGTAATCGAAAGTTAGGTTTATGTATAGTTGTGTGCACGATTTAAATTTGTAAATTTTCCAATTGTCGTCATCAGTCTCGGTGGCGTAATTGGTAAACGCATGGTTCCGGCGAAACCAGGATACAGGTTCAAGTCCTGTCCAAGACCATATATTTTCCAACTTTCAATTACTAGTTCGATTTGAAATCATCATTTGGGCTTTGCATAAAAGTCTAAATTATAATTTCATCTGATTCACTGTAATACGATAGTATTTATCAACTTACCTTGTGTAATTAACTACCTAAAATATTTATATATATATATATATATATATATATATATAAATTGCTGTGGATCAAGGAGTCAGTCTTTGCAACTCCCTAAAAATCATTCAAGTCCCAACGTTGGGCCGTCATAAGATTGCTGTGAATCGAGGACTTAGGGTTTAAGAATCGAGAGTGAATCATTAAATACTTTTCAAAATAAAAAGTTCACAACAAAAAAAATTTTCTTACCCTGATTTCTGCTTCAAAATATCTTCAGCAGCTTCCCTGGCTAGCTCAGCTGTGCCTCTTCTCGGATACCTAAATTTACAATAATTCTTCCTTCCCACTCACACACAATTCAATAAAATCACCAAATAATACAACAATCATACAATCTTTATTTACCGCTATATACAAACAATTATTCACAGATATGTACAGTTTGGTACTCTAGTTACAACTCAATAAGTGATATTTTTGTAAAGTCCTTGTTTTAAAATTTTAATTGCAAACACATTTAATACAATAGAAGTAAATGGGCCCCAAATAATACCCTATATTTATTGCACACTGGAGTATGGTGAGCTCAAAATAACCCAGCTTATTAATGTATGCCTTTTACCTTGCATAAAATCACTACAAAACTAACAAACCCATGTACCCTTAACAATCCTATTTAAATTCATAATGAAATTTAGTAAGCTTTACATACACCTTTTTTTTCAATATTTAAAATACTCTAATAATTGTCAAGTACACGTATCTTTTCCGATACGTTATATTAACCATAAATAACCCCAATGTTCACTCACACATCACAAATAATTCCAAAAGTTTATCAGATAACAGAAAATACAAATGAGTTAGCTGGACAATACTTTAAGCCTTCCACCTCCTTAGGATAATGCTCTACAGAACCCCTTGGCTTCGTGATTATGCGTTCTGATTCTCCAAATAGATGATAACCTCAGTATACGCCGAGCTCCTTGCTACCAATTACCATTACATCCCCGCATCCAAATTAACGTATATTATACTTTTGTTTATTGATTTATTAGCTTGTTATGGTATTAGTTGGACCTTGGTTAATTTAATTCACTCGACACTACACACGTTAATAACTACAAGGCCTCAACTTACCAAGTTATAAGTGCTAATACCATTTTTACTGAATTAAACAATTTTTCAATACTCACAAGGCTTTACCATAACGTCGGTTAATTATTATACGTAGTCTAAAGCGATGCAAATACAAAGAGAATCAAAAAGAATCAAAAAAGAGAGCGAGCCCTATTCTCTCCGAGTATTTATATCCTTAAAATGTCACCACTAGGCCACACTTCACGCGAAATACTTATTTTTAAAATCACTTCTGCAAATTTTAATATAACTGACTTAAAGCTCCCAGAAATTTAACTCAGACACACAATTTAATCCGAAAAATCGCTTTTACCTGTCGTGTGTTCGTCCGTTGTAAAACTATCTATTTCAACCAATGATATAGTCCTGTGTAGTCATAAAACTCCGCCTGTAATATTTTTATCCCTGTCTTATGCATATTTGATGTCGCGTTTCAACCCCACTTGAGTAAAATCGATATTGCTGACCGTGTCGCATGACTCCACGTGGATTGAGTACGTGCGTTTTGAAGCCAATGCTTTTATAACCGTCTTTATCTGTAGCATATTATTGATCGTGCATCTCCTCCGCTCTTCAAGAAACTTTGTTAGCTTGTTTATTCGAAGCAACTGACGGTTGAAAATATATTCTATGAAACCCGCTTTATTATGCATATAAATTCGACAAAGGTAACCTTTTCAGACATGCAGGTGTTCTTAATTATTGACCGTTTAAAACAACAATTCTAGGAGCTCATCTTTTACGGCATTTGATACAATTGACGTCTTTGTCTGCTACCTCAAACCGTTTTGCCTTCGGATTATTGATTTTCTATACCCCGGTGTGTTTTCTAATGCTACTACACGTTGAATTAAAATAAATTAAATTAATTATGCGTTTCTATTTGTTTTTAAAACTGGTTTTCTTTATGAACCTATTACTTTTCAATCATTAATTATAAAATTTACGTCAATACTTGTTCGTTTAAATTAAATAAATGAAATAAATTTTGTGCGTAAATAAATTGTTCCTTTCTTTATACAGGGTGTTTGAAATTGCATTGCTTACTCCAAATTTAACCCTTTGAATCCATAATAATATATGTTCGCGCCATGTCGCTCTCCCAACGTGGTATTCTTTATCAAGCCAGGCGAGATAAGGAATACCATAATTTAAAAGTGTCGATTAACAACCATCCGCGAACGCGAACGTGTTCATTCAATTTCTCAATATTAACTTCTTTAATGTCTTTCCTAAAGTAACCATTCCCTGACTCCGTTCCTATTTACCTCTGGCCAGAAACAGTACTGAAAGGTGCCGCGTTAGTGCTCCAGATGTCTGTGCTTCGGTAAGTGCTTTAAGTATTTATGTGACTTGTATTCAAATTCTATGTTCATTTCCTTCTACTCTATACAGTCCACGCTCTACCTTACAAACCCTGGTTTACTGCCACCTGCACTCCGGGCAATTTCTATTTGCGCCCCTTGTCGTTCCAAGAGGCGTGTACATAGTTTTTTGATCCGTACGAGCCGAATTAAGAACTAAGTTATATCTCGTTCTTCGTCTCACATCCTCAATTCAAGCACATAAATACGTATGTCCAACATTAATTATAATTTCGAATAATCATAACACTTTAATTCTAAAAATAATTAAATTGCTATAAAAGTTTCCAGTTTGAACTGCACGTGTGTACTTTTAAATATACTGCATTTATACTTTAGTCAGATAACTTCGTTATCGCGTTGCCATTCAACACGTTTTAAAACAATAACATTTGTATTTGTATACAAACAATAAACTCTGCTCCGGAAGTACTCTTAATCTAAAATTTGTGCAAGTATTATCTGTGCGTAACAAACGTTTAATCATGACTACCAGAAACATTCTACAAAAGAAATTAGAGGATTATTTTTCTCGTTTAACAGAACTTTAAGACTATATCAAAACGGCTACTCGCTTTTCAGCAGTCGAAGCGAGATATGTTCGAATGAAAAGTATTGAGCAACAACTCGATACTTTTTACGATAAAATTTTAAGTTATAATTCCACTGTAGAAGAAAAGGATGAGATAAATTCTCAAAGATCTTCATTCGACAATTTAATAGATGTTATTCGTTCTCGATTTTTCAATATAAAGCAAAAGGCTTCTACTTCTGCCGGCGATACAGCAGTTATCGCAAGTGCATCTCAACCTGTTATCAGTTATTTAAAACTGCTTAGTATAAATCCGTTTGATGGTTGTTTAGACAATTGGCAAAATTTCATTACGTTATACAAAAGTTTAGTCCATAAAAACGATCACATTCCCGTAATCCAGAAGTATCATTACATGCGCATGCTTCTTCGGGGAGAAGCATTGGCTTTAATTTCGGATTTAGCTCTAGATGCCAATTTATATGAGCAAGCGTTTACGAAACTTCAGGATCGCTACAATTCACCTCGTAGAATTACGAGCTACTACTTAAATAAAATACTTCAATTTAAAAACTTTGGATCGCTCTCAAGCTTTATTAATATTCATGTTAATGCTGTTAACACGTTAAAGGTAGCGAATAAAGTTGAAGATTTGGTTGATTTTTTATTGTTTTCTTTATGCTATCGCAACCTAGAATTCAAAACTCAAAACGCATTTGATTCAAACATAGGTTCGGCAGTTCCTACTTGTACTCAACTATTCGATTTCTTAACTTTGCAAAGCAAAACATCAGAGCTTTATGAAGATATTAAAAAGGAAAGAGCGCCAAGGCCAGGTGCACCCCTTCGCTTTAAATCTAGTTTAAACCAATCCTTCTTGGTTAAAAACTCGCAGACTTCAGTGACGACTAAAACCGCTAGTATAATTTGTCCCTATTGTGGGGAAGTCCATAAAACCTGTGGATGTTTGGCATTTAAAAAACTTAGCGTTGACGATCGTCAAGTTGCTATTAAATCTTTAAATCGATGTTTTAAATGCCTCGGCAGTCATACTCCTCGTGATTGTAATTCTGATGGTAAATGTAAGTTGTGCCATTCCTCTTCTCATCATACTCTGTTGCATAAACCACTTGCTAGGGAACACATTAATGAATCTAACGATTTGAAAGCCGCATTCACAACTGAAGTTGTTTCGACATGCAACGTCACAAATTCACTTGAAAATTTCACTGTTTTATTAGGTACGGTAGAAGCTCGTGTTTTAGATATAAACAATAAGTTACAATCTGTGAGATGCATATTAGATTCCGGATCTCAAATTAACGCAATTTCAAGTTCTTGTGTCCAACGCTTAGGGTTGGAGCGTCAACATGATTTTCGCCAAGTTGGTGGCATTTCAGGTTCTGCAATTAAATCCAAAGGAGCTGTAATATGCACTTTGTTTTCTAATCACTCGAAGCATCAATTTCAATTTTGTGCTTCAATCTTTCCTAAAATAACGGGAAACGTTCCCGGTTGCTCACTGCCTTCTCGTATTTACCATAAATTTAGATGTATGCAGCTTGCTGATGAAAATTTTCATAAATCATTGCCCGTAGATATACTACTGGGTGCTGAAATATGTTCCGAAGTGCTATTTTCTGATCGCACTAGAATCATTCCTGGCCAACCAGTAGCAATTGAAACAATATTCGGTTACGTGCTATTGGGACAGGTTTCTAATGTTAACACCGCAGTTAATGCAACTTCTCTTTTTATTTCTGATTCAGTAGATAATGATATAAGGAATTTCTGGGAATTAGAAGAAGTCAAAATGCCCAAAGTTCCCTCTCAAGAAGATGTTATTTGTGAATCTCATTTTCTAGAAAATTATTCTCGAAACGCCTCTGGTCGTTTTACTGTCGCTCTCCCTTTCAATAACAATATTAAACCTCTCGGTAGCAATCGACATATAGCTTATAAATGTTATCTAAATTTAGAAAAACGTCTTTCATGTTCTCTTGAAAAACAAAATTCTTATAATATGTTTTTACAAGAATATTTTGATCTTGGTCATATGATTTTAGCCGAAAATCCATCCGATTATATTTTACCACATTATGCCATCTCGAAAATAACAAGTAGTACTACCAAACTACGCGTTGTTTTTAATGGATCTGCTGTGGATTCATTAGGTCTTTCTCTCAACAATAGATTATATGCTGGTCCCAAATTACAGTGCAATTTACCAGATATAATAAATACATTTAGATCGCATAAAATTGCTGTTTGTGCGGACATTCGCATGATGTACCGGCAGATCTTACTTCGTAAGCAAGATTGTCAATTTCAGCATATATTTTGGAGACCAACTCCACAAGACAACATTTCTGAGTACGAGCTTAGAACTCTTACATATGGTTTAGCTCCTTCCGCTTTCTTAGCTCAAAGAGTTCTTCGGCAATTAGTTATAGACGAAGGGAACTCTTACCCCCTGGCTTCTGAAGCTATTATGTATCATACCTATATGTATGACGTAATTAGCGGTGCTGAAAGTATTGCTGAAGCGAAGCAACTACATTACATGTGATTTTCCAATGCTCCACCCGAAGGTACTACACTGGCCAGGAAGCGAGTTTTTGTTACCTGGAAAATTTTGAATTTTGCCGAACCCTTGCTGTTCCAAGCAAGGTAGGGATCTTTAACGTGCGTGACAACACTCACACACGGGACCTCCATTTTACCTCTCATCCGAACGAGGGTGTATTTTTTTGAAAAATGCTCGCCTAACATTTTTCAAGCGGACCGTGTCGGGATTCGAACCCGTGACCTTGGGCGTATTATTCACACACATACCACTACGCCACGGAGCCGCCTCGAAGCAACTACAGCACGAGCTAGTAAAACTTCTTTCTCTAGGCCAGTTTGATTTGCGCAAATGGTCTAGTAACTCTGAGGAATTGTTACAGGATTTCGAACAAACTGAATTAGAAACTCTAATTCCTTTCTCTGATCACGTTAGTGGTATAAAGATACTAGGTTTAGTCTGGAACCCTGGAATAGACGTGTTTACTTATAACGTGATACCCTTTAAAGGTGAATTTACAAAACGCTCTGTACTTTCTTATATGGCCCGCATATTCGACCCTTTAGGGTGGTTAACTCCCGTAATATTTGTAGTAAAGCATATGTTACAACGACTGTGGGTTCAACAAATTGATTGGGATGATACCCCTGATCATAAGTGGTGTCAGGAATGGCAAGGCTTTTGTAACCAAATTACTATGTTATCCCAGCTAAAAATTCCTCGTATTTTGTCTCATTTTCACGGCACTTATCGATTACTAGGATTTTGCGATGCAAGCGAAAGGGGATACGGCGCTTGTGTCTACTTGTATGTTGTTAATGATAAATCTGTAGATTGTAATCTTTTACAAGCCAAGAGCAAGGTTGCTCCTCTAAAGCATCTTACTATCCCACGCTTAGAACTATCTGGAGCTCATTTATTAGCCAAATTAATTCATTCTATGCGTTCAAATAAATTTCCATACCCTATTTCGGAAACTAAACTTTATTCAGACTCTCAAGTCGTACTTACATGGTTGCGTACGCCTACATATTTGTTAAAGCCTTTTGTGGGAAATCGAGTCAGCCAAATTCTAGAATATACCTCCATTGATCAATGGAGCCATGTTTCGGAGAACTAAACCCGCTGACGTCGCTTCTCGTGGACTCACCCTTTTCAATTATTACGCCACGATTTGTGGTGGAAAGGTGCATCTAATTTAAAGGATGCTTGTTTTAACCTCAACTATTCTTTTGTTCCTTTGAGTGAAGTACCTGAATTAAAATCAATTACTACACTACTGGTTGCATTAGAACAGTGCGATTTTGCTGAATTCATGGGAAATTTTTCTTCTTTAAGTCGCTTGCAATATGCAACGGCATATATTATTCGTTTTATTTATAATTGCCGTCACCCCATGGAAAAAATTCTAGGTCCTATTTCTCCTGATGAATTACATAATGCATCACAAACATGCGTGAAACTTGTTCAACAACAATTTTTTGCAGTAGAATTGTTGCAAATAAAAAATAAAAAACCTCTCTCCGCCTCTTTTAGAAAATTATCGCCGTTTATCGATATTCTAGGTTTGCTTAGGGTGGGCGGTCGCTTACAGCATTCACAATTGAACTATGATAGCTAACATCCTCTGTTATTGCCTAAAAAGGAAGCTTTATCTAAACTTATTTGCGACCACTATCATGCGTTATCTTTGCATTCCGGACCTCTTACCACACAAGCTCTTATTCTAAGAAAATACTGGATTTTAGGATCACGATCGTTAATACGACAACGAATACATCAATGCATACCATGTTTCCGATTTAATTCCAAGCCTTCTCAACCCATTATGTCTAATTTGCCTTTGTCCCGTGTACAATTAACTCGTGCCTTTACTCATGTTGGAGTTGACTTTGCAGGACCGTTGCTTGTTAAGTCTTCCATTCGGCGTAATGCTTCTTCTTTCAAATCATATCTTTGTGTTTTCGTGTGCATGTGCACGAGAGCAGTTCACTTGGAATTAGTTTCCGAACTTACTACTAAATTATTTCCCGGTAGCGATGGTGTTGTTCGCGTGGTGTCGGTAAAAACCACCCACGGTTCCCTCACTCGGTCTGTAAATAAAATAATACCCCTTCCTTTAGAAAAGTAATTTGTTTTCTTGTTTCTTTCTCAAACTTAGATTTAGTTTTAAAAAAAAATCGCGTTTTATTTTGCTTTTTTTTCTATCCCGAGCATCGGCGGGTAAACCGTAGCCCACTACTGGGAGAAAATGCCCAGTTCTAATACAATTTTCTTTTCAAATTTCTAATATACCTCTTTTATAAAAATGTACATTTTTGGTGGGCGGTTATGTTCGCGCCATGTCGCTCTCCCAACGTGGTATTCTTTATCAAGCCAGGCGAGATAAGGAATACCATAATTTAAAAGAGTCGATTAACAACCATCCGCGAACGCGAACGTGTTCATTCAATTTCTCAATATTAACTTCTCTAATGTCTTTCCTAAAGTAACCATTTCCTGATTCCGTTCCTATTTACCTCTGGCCAGAAACAGTACTGAAAGGTGCTGCGTTAGTGCTCCAGATGTCTGTGCTTCGGTAAGTGCTTTAAGTATTTATGTGACTTGTATTCAAATTCTATGTTTATTTCCTTCTACTCTATACAGTCCACGCTCTACCTTACAAACCCTGGTTTACTGCCTCCTGCACTCCAGGCAATTTCTATTTGCGCCCCTTGTCGTTCCAAGAGGCGTGTACAATATATATATATATATATATATATATATAAATATATATATATATATATATATATATTGCTGTGAAACCTACAAAATCCGTGAACTACGCTTTTCGAATAGAGCCTCACGAATTGGGCGTCAAGAATGCTGTGAAACCACCAAAAAGCTATTCATTACCTTAACTGTGTTGGTCCATTGACTTTCTTCTGTTAATCGCCTCGGCTGCTCCTCTAGATAACTTTCATCCTCATACATAAAAAAAACAAACACGTTCCTACCACAAACACCAACGTTAACTCTATTTACATCAATATTCACAATACATTAAAATTTCAAAATTAAAATTCAGCATAAATTTTAATATCAGAAAATTTCAAAATTAAATTCATTATCATTTTAATGTGCATCCAAAATTAAAGTCCTTGTAGGATGCCTCCTAATTAATATAACAATATATGCAGACCTGAGTCTGAGTACAAAGGGAGCATCTACCACCCCTTTACGTTAATTAACCAGGTTCGTCTAATTGAGCTCAAAGACATACCCAAATTTTCATCAAGAACATAAATACTAAATACTCCTTTCGACTTAAACAAGAAAATTTCAGCTTAAAATTAAAATTTTGTTGTTAGTACAACTTCATTACTGTCCATTTTAAGTAAATAAATTATAAAGTTATTCAACACACACGAAAACATCAAAGTTCAAACAAAATAGTATAATTTACCTGAAGTTACTGCACTCGTAGCTTCAATGTACATCGTCCCTTTGTTAATTACACCATTCCAACTGGGTTATATTTACGGCTTCTGATTCTCAACGCTTTTAAAATTTTCTCCATCACCATTTATTTAAAGTTGTTTCTGGACTTTTCCGGAACTCATCTGCGTATATCTGAACCTTGTTTTGTGGATCCAGACACGTTTATGCACCATTTAATTATTAATACCCCCGAAAAATAACAATGAAATTCATACTTCTTTCACCAATATACGCCAAAACTGCCTACTTTTGTGTATTCATTTGTCGTAAATTTTACTAATTGGTACAGTGATACTAACTTTATTACCTTGTATCTTTTTTTTCTAAGTGCACTAACGTACATTCATTGTAGCACGTAAAGAACAAACTGTTTTTTATCACAAAAATATTCGAGCAAACTGTTTAAATTATTTAATCCAAACCGGAAAACTAAAGAGCACTGTTTAACGCATTGAATCAAGTCTCAGATGTAAGAGAGCTTGTTCATATTCCCCTGGGTATATATAGAGGTTAGCCTGTCTGTCGGTCGAGTCTCCAAAACGGACAATTCTAAAGAATTTCGCATGCTATGTTCCCATTCCGCAGCCCGGCATGCGATTTTTACGAATTTTGCACTCGCCCCAGTTAAATCTCAGAAATTTCGACACGGCACGCAGCGTCTGGAAATAACTAATTGAATTTTATACAGAAATGTTATTTTTATCTCTCAAATTTTGCCTTTTACTTTCAACCAATCGCAACCCTATGACGTTGCTCTACTCACGCCTTTTACTATATGTGCCTCGGTCTTGCGCATATTATCTGTCTCTATCTACCCTGTTCTTATTAGTGCAAATTGATATTCCTTATTATCGATTATTTCAGTCCATGTGGACTATCTGGGTTAAATAACCCCGTATCGCGCCTTCCCGTGAATATTAAGCCACGGTTTCTCCAAGATTCTTTGTAACCATTAATTATCTGCAACATTTACGCAGAATGAGCCTTTTAAAAATACGCAGGTGTTCAAACATAATATTACTTCTCAGAGCTTTATTTCATGATATTTTATTGGGTTTTTACAAGTTTTTATAGATATTGTCTGTTACTAACGGTTCAATTAACTCCAATTAAAATAATACCCTTTAGTTTTTAGTGAATCCTAATTAAATATTCAATTATTATCAGTACATTTTGTTTAATACCGGTTACTTAAAATAGAGTTAATTAATATAAATTTTGCACGTAATTTCTCTTTGTTTCTTTACTAGGAATAATTAAATTACATGTAGAGCTTTTTAATACTGCTTCCTTTTTTTTATAGCAAGCGTCTTGTAGATGATTTAACTCCCTTATTTTTAATGAAACGAATGAATTTTTATGCTTCACGGTTTTATAATAAAGCGTATTATCTAATAAAATTCCTTATACACAGTGATTAAAATTATTTGATGTGATTATTTAATTTTCTACCCTGGTCTAAATATGAGTATTTTCCCCCTATTT
Source organism: Platerodrilus igneus (assembly GCA_036346225.1). Lineage (NCBI taxonomy): Eukaryota > Metazoa > Arthropoda > Insecta > Coleoptera > Lycidae > Platerodrilus > Platerodrilus igneus. Next base: position 80,891 of record JARFIW010000331.1, on the reverse strand, counting down.
GAATACAAATAATCCCACTTATTCGAATTCAAATATAAAACATTTAGACTGCCAAAAAACATTTACAAAAATAATTGCCTATCTCTCTCTACCCTTATCTATCTAACTTACCTACCTTATCTCCAATCCAAAAAAAATATTTACACCTATCCTATATCCCTATCCTATTCCTAACTCTCACCTAATTTTATAAACTGAAATTATCCCTAACTTCATCCTACTTATCCATCTAATCCTATATACATCCTATATACCTATCCTATTCTTAACTTTTAACTAATCTTCACTATACTTTACTTCCCCCTACCTAATCCTATATACCTATCCTACTCTTACTCTATTCCTAACTCTCCACTAATCTTATATGAAATATCTATACTTAACCTATCTTATTTTCTTCCTACATTTACTCTTTATTCTCATCCTAAACCTATTTCTAATTATCTCCCATATTTATCCTATACCTAGCTTTATTTTCTATAAACACTTACTTATACTCTTCTCTATACACCTATTCTATCCTTTGTTCATCAAGTTATTTAAATCTAACTCTCTTCTTGACCCTCCAAGTCTTTCTTCTCACCATCCTAATACTCTTCATCCCTATTTCTCCCCTTCTATATCTATACTTATCATCCCTATTATCTCACATAAAATAAACTTATCATCCCTATTATCCTGACTCTTAAATACTTCTTCTTCGGTCCCTACACTTGTCTGTTTCTTATTTATTCTTATTTTCTTTTCTGCCGACAAACCAAACGATACTACTTTAAAATTATCGATTTTTCCCTCTATGGAAAATCCTATGTACCTTCTAGAATTCTTATGTAATGGAATCCGCCAGAATGAATTCATTAAATCTACTTTATTAAAAACAAACTTGTCACTTAGCCTCGTCAAAAGTGTGTCCATGGATGTTGGACAATGGAATTGCGGTTTGGTCCGTTGATTAATTTTCCGTGCATCTTTAATTAATTCTGCCTTCACCTGCTCTCGATATGCTGCTGTTGCTTTTACCCCCACTAACTCTGCATGTTTTTGTACTAAAGCTTGAACCTCTACTATCCTATCCTCTGAACATCTTATTGTGTTGATCTGTTTACCTTCATCATCCTCTACCTCTACTACATTAATACTCAACCCTGTGTCATCCTCTGTGACTTCATAACTGCCCTTCCATGGCACTACCCTATCCTTAATCCTTACTACCTTCCTTTCCATATCTATCAAAACCCCTAACTTCATCATACAGTCAACACCTAAAATGCTCTAAAACTTCAGTCCAGGTACAATTACAAACTCCTGTTCACAGCTTAAACCTCCTATATCTATCCTAAGCACCACAACACTATTTACTACAGCAAACTTCTTTTTATTTGGAGCTACTAAATGGCTACGCTTTATAGGCATAATTCTATCACAAACCTTATCCCTAATTTTGCTGACGAATTCCTCCGATATTAAATTCGCCTCTGCCCTGTATCAAGTAATACTTCTACATTATTCTCAAAATTTCTAAATTAATAATTGGCAAACATAATTTTTCCTCAGTTTCTGGCTCTACTTCCTCCTCAATTTTGAAAAATTCACGTGGATGTTCATATACATTTACACTGAAATCTAGTGGTCTGTCGCGTTCTAAAAATCCTGTCCAGGTCTGTTTTCCCTACTCGGTCCTGGTCTAGCCGTCACCTCAGCGTATGTCCTAGGCGTTTCCACTCGTTCCGTGTCTGTATTAGCAGTCCCCTCATGTCCGGTGAACTATTCCTTCTGGTAGGTTCCGGTCTCGGTGCAGGTTCCTTCCTAAACTATTACTTCTAACGTACGGTCGTCGCTGTTCCCAATTCTGTCGCTGGTATCCGTAACTATTCCCCCGTCTAGCATAGTTGTCCCGTCTATTGTCAAACCTAACTGTGTTGATCTGTCTTTCCCTATTATCCCGAGGTCGTCCACTACTTACGTCGTCGTACCTCTGCAGGTATTCTAAAACATTTCTCTGTCCACTATGTTCTGTAGTGCTACGTGTTGTCTTACTTCTACCTCGAAGTGTCGTGATAAATACTTAATAATTTGTCGGTCCGTCAGTGGTGGGTTCAGTTGCTTTGCTATGCTATACTTGCGTATAGCATATTGCTCTACTTCCTGAAAATTCTCCCTTAAATTTCCCGGTGATTAAGTCGTCTCGTACCTGGTCTTGTCTGTGGTCACTCCAGTAGTGCTTTAAAAATCTGTCTTCAAAGTCCGTGTAGGTGTCTATGTCCTGTCCTACTAAATTGTACCATGCTTCCGCGTTGTCTTTCAATAAAGTTTTTAACGTATTCAGTTTAGTCTGTTCGTCATATAAATTTCCCACTAGATTTCTTACACTATTAATAAAAATTTGTGGATTTACCCTGTTATCGCCATAAAACTTCATGTGTTGGTCCAATGATCCTCCACCTGTATAAAATCTGGGACCATCCCCCGTTAAATTCGACATGTTGTATTTGATACTACTAACTTCGCGTTCTACCCTGCCTAACTGATCCCTACATGAGTCCGTTACTTCAGTCATTTTTACATTAATCTCTTCTTCACAAAATGCGTACTTCGGACCTTAAATGTCCCATTTCCTGTCGAAGACCTGTAATATCACGCTCATTTTTTCAACCCTATTTTCTACTTCCCCATTTTCATGGTAAGACTATTTTAAATTCTGTAAATTCTTTCGTCGATTGCTCTATTTTATCCCTAGTTCCTGATTTAATTGGTCAAATTTCTTATTCGATTCTTCCCTTGCTCTATTCGATTCATCGCTCATCCTCTCTAGCATTCTCATTATCATCTCGTTTCCTTGATCCCCTGATTCCGTCCTCGACTGATCTCTACTGCCTCCAGCTTCTTCCATTTTAGAATTTTTCTCACACAATGCACTATCGTCACTTCCAATTTCCACTCCTTGACTCCTTAACCACTCTTTTCTCTGCATACGTTCTAATCACTCACACACACACTCTAACTACTCTTAAATTTATACACAAACAGAAACTCTCTCTCTCAGATCGCCAGTTTCCTGGAATAAAATCACAAAAATTTTATTTGGAACTCGAGCCTCACTTTTGGGTCGCCAAGGATGCTGTGAAACCTACAAAATCCATGAACTACGCTTTTCGAATAGAGCCTCACAAATTGGGCGTCAAGAATGCTGTGAAACCACCAAAAAGCTATTCATTACCTTAACTGTGTTGGTCCATTGACTTTCTTCTGTTAATCGCCTCGGCTGCTCCTCTAGATAACTTTCATCCTCATACATAAAAAAAACAAACACATTCCTACCACAAACATCAACGTTAACTCTATTTACATCAATATTCACAATACATTAAAATTTCAAAATTAAAATTCAGCATAAATTTTAATATCAGAAAATTTCAAAATTAAATTCATTATCATTTTAATGTGCATCCAAAATTAAAGTCCTTGTAGGATGCCTCCTAATTAATATAACAATATATGCAGACCTGAGTCTGAGTACAAAGGGAGCATCTACCACCCCTTTACGTTAATTAACCAGGTTCGTCTAATTGAGCTCAAAGACATACCCAAATTTTCATCAAGAACATAAATACTAAATACTCCTTTCGACTTAAACAAGAAACTTTCACCTTAAAATTAAAATTTTGTTGTTAGTACAACTTCATTACTGTCCATTTTAAGTAAATAAATTATAAAGTTATTCAACACACACGAAAACATCAAAGTTCAAACAAAATAGTATAATTTACCTGAAGTTACTGCACTCGTAGCTTCAATGTACATCGTCCCTTTGTTAATTACACCATTCCAACTGGGTTATATTTACGGCTTCTGATTCTCAACGCTTTTAAAATTTTCTCCATCACCATTTATTTAAAGTAGTTTCTGGGCTTTTCCGGAACTCATCTGTGTATATCTGAACCTTGTTTTGTGGATCCAGACACGTTTATGCACCATTTAATTATTAATACCCCCGAAAATTAACAAAGAAATTCATACTTCTTTCACCAATATACGCCAAAACTGCCTACTTTTGTGTATTCATTTGTCGTTGTAAATTTTACTAATTGGTACAGTGATACTAACTTTATTACCTTGTATCTTTTTTTTCTAAGTGCACTAACGTACATTCATTGTAGCACGTAAAGAACAAACTGTTTTTTATCACAAAATATTCGAGCAAACTGTTTAAATTATTTAAACCAAACCGGAAAACTAAAGAGCACTGTTTAACGCATTGAATCAAGTCGCAGATGTAAAAGAGATTGTTCATATTCCCCTGGGTATATATAGAGGTTAGCCTGTCTGTCGGTCGAGTCTCCAAAACGGACAATTCTAAAGAATTTCGCATGCTATGTTCCCATTCCGCAGCCCGGCATGCGATTTTTACGAATTTTGCACTCGCCCCAGTTAAATCTCAGAAATTTCGACACGGCACGCAACGTCTGGAAATAACTAATTGAATTTTATACAGAAATGTTATTTTTACCTCTCAAATTTTGCCTTTTACTTTCAACCAATCGCAACCCTATGACGTTGCTCTACTCACGCCTTTTACTATATGTGCCTCGGTCTTGCGCATATTATCTGTCTCTATCTACCCTGTTCTTATTAGTGCAAATTGATATTCCTTATTATCGATTATTTCAGTCCATGTGGACTATCTGGGTTAAATAACCCCGTATCGCGCCTTCCCGTGAATATTAAGCCACGGTTTCTCCAAGATTCTTTGTAACCATTAATTATCTGCAACATTTACGCAGAATGAGCCTTTTAAAAATACGCAGGTGTTCAAACATAATATTACTTCTCAGAGCTTTATTTCATGGTATTTTATTGGGTTTTACAAGTTTTTATAGATATTGTCTGTTACTAACGGTTCAATTAACTCCAATTAAAATAATACCCTTTAGTTTTAGTGAATCCTAATTAAATATTCAATTATTATCAGTACATTCTTGTTTAATACCGGTTACTTAAAATAGAGTTAATTAATATAAATTTTGCACGTAATTTCTCTTTGTTTCTTTACTAGGAATAATTAAATTACATGTAGAGCTTTTTAATACTGCTTCCTTTTTTTTTATAGCAAGCGTCTTGTAGATGATTTAACTCCCTTATTTTTAATGAAACGAATGAATTTTTATGCTTCACGGTTTTATAATAAAGCGTATTATCTAATAAAATTCCTTATACACGGTGATTAAAATTATTTGATGTGATTATTTAATTTTCTACCCTGGTCTAAATATGAGTAATATATATATATATGTAATTACAAGGAGAATAGTACAATTAGAGTAATCAAAATATATGGCAATTTTTGGTCACCAAAGGAAGACGTTCCTTCCATGCGTCAAAGGGCCGTAATTCAAAGTTAAAACTAATACTAACTATGTACATATAGGAGTACGCATTTGTAGAACAAACACATAAAATATTTATTTAGAATATAGTGTCCCTATTGGTAATATTTTACCAGTACTAATGGAAAGTTGAACTAAGAAGGTAACCGCAGACTTGGCAAGGATCACTAGAATGAACGGTATAAAATTTGTGCAAATACAGAAACCACACAGTAAAATTTGTGGACCAATCCTAAATTGGCTACTCGTTTCGTGTCGTCGTGCAATAAGACGATTCCCTTGGAGTAGGTGTAATTATATTTACCCTTTAATTTATAAGGTAGCACGATAAATAAATTCTCCCTGCAGTGACTATAAATAGGCAGTAAAAGCGGTAATATGGGTAGGACTCACCAGATGGACTTATAAAGTGGCTTCGCTGCACACATCGATAGGACGGACAGGTGGACCCACCTATACGGTGGTGAAACATCCTTACGGTATCTCAGGCATTACGCACACGTAAAAAGCTGAAGAGCAAATATGAGCGAATTAAGGAATGCACAAGTAAATTTAGAATTTGTAAATTGCAAATTAGCTTACCACATGAAAAGATTATCACTCCAAAGACACTCACAGCGTCAACTTCACCATGTGTAAATCCGACAAGAAATATCTATACTAAGACCATGACGAACAAGGAATTTGCTTTTGTAGAAATATAAATATTGTTCGTTATATAGCTTTAGCAAAGAATGAAAATGTCCTATCATCACAAGCAAAGTCTAATTCAACACGTTATCATAACAGGTGTGTGTAGAATTTGCCGCAAGTTTTTATCAATTGATAAAGCCAATCAATATTTCGAAGAGCTAAATGCAATCACGTAACGTAAGTAAATCGATACAAAGTATATTAATACGGCCTTTTATTGAACAAGATACGGACTACATTTAATTTTAATAATCTTTCAAATTCGCGGTTTTTCTACAGCTCTTAATGAACGCTGAAATTGAATGGTGTTGAACAATAGTTTGTTTACAAATGATACAGGTTAACCATTATTTAAACGCATACCCTTTAAAATTTTTTAATTCTTAGTGATTAATCTTGGGTGACTGATTTTGGTGATTTTATGTTTTAAATTATTAATTAAATTAAATTTGTGGTTAAGTGGTTGGTAGAAAAAGTAATTTAAGTAACGCCCTGAGTGTATTGGTTTTCTATACCAATCAAGAATTATTTGCCTGTCATGCCTAATAAGTTTAGTATCTAGAAAATTAATGCAATTATCTACTTCTGTTTAAACGGTAAATTGGGTATGGTTATTGTGGTTGTTGAACGTTGTTAGCGTGTAATCTATTTTACTTACGGGAACAGATAAAATAATGTCATCCACGAATTTTTTTATAAACTGTGGCTTGAACTGCAATTTAGGAATTACATTATCAAGGAGATTGTCCATGACTATGGTTACAATTATATGGATTAATGGGGATCCCATCGGCGTACCAAAAATTTGTTTCAAAAATTTGTAATCAAAGGAAAAGCAAGATTGTCAAATATTAATTTAATGGTATTCAAAAAATCTGTTTTGCTAAAGTTGCAATGTTGTTCAATAGTACTCCACTCCTCATCAATAATTTTAAGAGCGAGATGTAATAGAATATTCGTAAATAAAAAAACAACGTCTAAAGAAATAACTACACAACCGCCTGGGAGTTGAAAGTTATTAAATTATTCGGCAAAACTGAGCGAGTTCTTTGTATAATGATCATTTTTTCCGCTTAATAATATTGTAAAAATGTTAGCTATGAAGGCTGATAATTTGTGTGTGGAAGCGCTTCTAGATTCTACTATAGGACACAGAGGTGTATCTATTTTGTGTATCTTAGGTAGGCCATACTATGTTTTTGTAATTTATCTATCAATTGCGTTAAAGTTATTGAGTTATTTTATCCAATCGTTAATATTTTTTTCCGTAGTGAATGTTGGGTCGCCTTTCAATTTAGAATACGTGGTGGAATCGTTATAATACCGTACCCTTTATTTATGTAATAATTTTTATTGATGGCCACGGTTATTTTCCCTTTACCAGAATTTGTGATACATACATCCGGGTGATTTCTTAGAAATCGTTTCGTGTTATCCTAGTTTGCACTATCAAAACATTCGGTCTGATTAGTTGACTGCAAACAGTTCGTTATCATAATCGTAACTTTGGTTCTTATGACCTCATTTCTGTGTTGAGGAAAATATTGAATTGGTAATTCTGTTTCCGCTAACAACTTTCCTATGTTTATGTCATTTGGTGAAACCGCTAAGCTAAATTTTGGACCTAGTGATAAAAAATCTCTTACCTCGGTCGGTATGTTTATATCAGTTAAATTGATAAACTATTTGCAATTGTCTGTAAAGAGTACGGCGGTGTACATGATTTTTCTTAGATTATGGAACTTTTTTATGTTATTGCGTTTAATCGTTGCAATTTTTTTTTAAATGGGCATCATTACGACATTCAAATTTCAGAATGATTACACCCGGTACACTACCCCAGAGATGTTGTTGAATTTGTCGTGTGTCCAGTTGTAATTGTCTAATTTCTGATATAGTGACTTTTATTTCAAGATTAATTATTTTATTGTTGAGCATCTTTTGAAACTTGTGGATAACGTTTCTTAATCTTCCATCTGGTGTTGTGAGTAGACTTGCTATGTGTTTTGTGTTGTTGGTAACGTGATTCCATTGTAGGTTTCATCTCGGCATCTTAATAAGAAATTTCTCCTGTTAATTTTATTGGTAATAAAGCTGTTGAAAAACGAAGTCTTTTGGTGAAAAGATCATTAAAATCGGTACATCCGTTCTGTAGTTATTAAATAAAAGGTGTTCTATTGCGTACAATAAATTTAAATTAATTAATATAGTTATCTTAGGTTTTATGAAATACAGTGCTACAGCAAATATTTAAAATGTATCTAAATACCTAAGATGTTACAATTTTGTTTTATTCAAACAATTGAACAGCTTAATATGTTATTTCTGTTGTTATAGTAATTTAACTAGCTAGTATTTAGTAGTAGTTAGTACTTTAAGGGCCGGTTTATCAATCTCCGTGTAAAAGTCTCGGTTAGTTATCCGTCTGTTATCTTTAACTACCAGATATCTTCCGCAGGGCGTTTATTACGCAGTCTTTATTTGATGGTTATATATTACTAATCTATAGTGTATTATTATGAAGCTGGTTATCCTAGTTTTAAAGGATTGGGTATTAGCGATTTAGCGCGTAATTTAAAAGTACTAATTGTATTAATTTGATTGGATAATTGTTATAGACATTGCAATGCTGTGCTATAGTCGAAACCATGAAAGAAGTCGTCTGGGTCATCACTTGCATTCGTACGAATTAAGTTGAAAATTTCAATGTAGCATCTAGTTAATAAATACCCAATTAATATTCCGATTCGGAAGTTTCCGTCAAGCTTTTAAAACTTTAAAAAGTATATTCCATTTACAAAAAAATTAAGAAAGATATCCTATTTTAAAGAAAAGATATAATTTTATCAAAGGTTAGCCTGTTAAGTATAAAGATCAAACCATACGGCACATACTCTTCTCTGTCGTTTTCCCAGATGAACGTGTTCACGTATGTCTTTATTTAAAACACGTACAAATTGTATTACTATCTTTATCATATACATTAGTTAAACTCTTAAATAATCTTAAACGTATGTTTTGAATTGAGTTAGACATCTATGACGTAGAGGACTTTTTTCGTGGTCGCTACTATATAACACGAGTGGCTCTTAGACATAAAACTATTACGTCACGGTTTTTGCATGAAGATCCGCGTTGCGTGGCGCATGCGCACAATATTGTATTCTAGAGTTGAATTTTTCCCGGTTATAAATGGTGGCTTGTTTTTCGTGTGTGTAGGTTGTAGTAGTGCACTTGATTTTGGTGTTCAATATTTAGATACTTAATAATTTTTTCAACATTTACAATTTCCTGTAAGAAATGTTTAAATGCCCTTGTTCCGTTTATAGTGTAAATAATTAAAGCTAAATTTTATTTTCTATTGAGTTTGTTGATTATTTACGTTCGCCTCGGGATATTTAAATTTGTTAGAGTAAATTTCCATGTTTACTAGCCAACAAGTGCCGCGAATGATGAAACTCTGTGTTATTCCGCATGTGCAAACAATGTAGTGACTGGAAAATCCACGAAGCAATAGAGAATCGATTTGTCGTTCGAACTGACCGCATCGCTGTTTTGCATGTTCTACGTAGGACAAATTAATCTGACGAACCGCTTTTCTTCGGAACCGCTATTGATAAATGTGCTTCGCTACACCCGCAAAAAGCAGAGTAGATGTTGCATCGTTTGTTTCGTTACCACGGCTTTATAATCAACAGGTGAGTGCTTTTAGCAAACGCTTGAACTGATTAATATCATTAATTATATGTTGTTTGTTAAATTATCACTTAAATTTTATATACAGTCCATTTCTCTCTACCACAGAGCTATCGTAGTTTTATTACCGCATTTTACATTGGCAAGTTTCTCGCCGGATTTGAATAAACAACAAACTTAGATAATTAATCATACAGCTTATCAAAGCATTGACAGTTAATTAGCATAATTTGTATCGTTGAGTTGTTTACCAGCATTTGTTATCTACTTTGCAATAGATTATGTATTTGTTATCGTCGCTAGGCTTTTATAAATTGTCAAGTTCTCGTTCTTTATCTCGTTCGCTTTTGTATTTAATTTAACCATGGCAGAAAAGTTGAAGCGTAATTGTTTTCTACGGAAAATTGCAATTAATTCGCTAGAGGTAATATTTGAAATCGCTCAAAAATGTACGGTTGAAACAGCCTTTTTACATTTATTTCACGCACAGTATGAATCTCTGGAAACCGTTAGAGAAAATTTTCTTACACACCATAATTGGATAGTAGGTGCAATTTCTTCCACCGGTAACGCTGAGGAACAATTTGAAATGGAAAACGGTATACGTAAACGCTTTGATAAAAACTACTTTCAAATAAAAGCGCTCTATTTCAAGCTGTTTACCAGACAATCTTCGCCGGTCTACTACTTCATGCCGCCAATGCAATCAACGTCATCATTCGTTGTTGCACTTCGATCGCGTATCGTCTAAACCCGCTTTCACTGCTAGTAACCAGGTTCGCTTGAGCCCAGACTCCGCCACCTCTAAGGTATCACCGCGCACTACTCTCGCTATTCAAGACCGCTACAAGCCTTTCGCTCTTCATGCCTCTGAGGAATCATCAAATTCGTTTAGCTGTAGTGGTCCGTCAACTTCAAATGTCGTTTTATTTAATTCTTTAGCTTCACCTTCAGTTGTTTTATTTTCCACCGTTCAAGTGAAAATTGCTGATTGCTCTGGTTCTTTTTAGCAATTTCGTGGTTTACTCGATTCGGGCAGCATGACTTCTTTTATTTCGCAAAGTAGTGTGAAACGTTTAGGTTTTCGTACTACTCCACATTCTCTTACCTTTAATGGCTTAGGTTCTATGCGCTCAGCTGCTTGGCATGGCACTGTCACCGTTTCGCTCAAACCATGTTTCTTCACAGATTATTAATTTTCAAGCTGTAGTACTTCCCAAAATTTGTGAAAATTTACCTACTTCTAATATTTCTCTACAACATTTCAATCATCTGGCTAACCTCAAGCTAGCTGATCCGCTCTTTGCTTAATCTGGACCCATTGATTTCTTACTTGGCGCGGATATTTTCCCCCAAGTGTTATTAGACGGTCGCATCCAGGGTGATAGCGATCAACCTGTTGCTATTAATACCATCTTCGGATATGTTTTAATGGGAAACATACCTTCCTCGCCCGCTTCTGAAATAACTAGCTTGTTTTGTATGACAGATTCTACTTCCCCATTGGAAGATATTGTCGCTAAATTCTGGGAAGTCAAAGCTATCCCCGCCGCTCAACCTTTTGCGCCTAAAGAAACTCTTGTTGAAAAACATTTTGTCGATCCGTTTTGCCGCAATGAACAAGGTCGCTATGTCGTGTCATTGCCGTTTAGAGATCAGAAACCATTTTACCAGGTAGTCGTGATCTTGCCTTACAACGATTCGTTGCTTTAAAAATCGTCTCCTTAAGCAACCTCGTGTTTACGAACAATATGTTTTGTTTATGCGTGAATATCTTGATTCTCAACATATGCAATCTGTTGTTATTGGGTCTCATTCGGACTTTTCCTATTACATCCCGCATCATTGCGTTGTGAAACCCGAGAGCGTAAGTACGAAATTACTAGTTGTTTTCAACACTTCCGCTAAAACTCTGTCTCAATCGTCCTTAAACGATCACTTGCTTGTTGGGCCGAAGTTGCAACCCGATATTAACGCAATTTTGTTACAATTTCGATTACATCCTTATGTTGTTACTGCCGATATTCGTCAGATGTACAGACAAATTCTTGTAAATCCCGCTCAGTGTGACTATCAACGAATTGTTTGGCGCTTCTCTCCTGAGGGACCCTTTCAGGATTTTAAATTAAATATCGTTACGTATGGAGTCAATTGTGCTTCTTTTCTTGCCATACGAACGCTTCAGCAGTTGGCCGTGGACGAAAGGATTTCTTATGCGTTAGCCACTTTCGCACTTCGCCACCATACTTATATTGATGACATCGCTACTGGTGGAGATTCTATTGACTCAACCCTCGCTCTACGTAATCAACTAATTGCTCATTTAAAACTTGGTGGTTTCGAACTTCATAAATGGTCAAGTAACCATCCCGAATTATTAAAAGATCTTTCCGCTACGCAACAATTCGCGCAACCCCGCTCCTTTGAGGATTCTGATACTTAACCCTTAAAAGTTTTAGGTCTTCAATAAAATCCCTGTTCAGATAGTTTTTGTTTTCTAGTTCAGCCACTAAATACCCGCTGTACCAAACGCAACCTACTTTCTAACTTAGCCCGTATTTTCGACCTTATGGGACTTTTATCCCCTCTTACTTTTCTGGTAAAACACTTAATTCAACGTTTATGGTCGTTAAAATTAGAATGGGATGCTCCCCCTCCCCCCGACCTCCTCTGTTTGTGGGAGAGATACTTGCATGAGTTACCGCTTCTTTCGGATTTCTCTTTACCCCGCTTGCTTATCCCGCCACAGTTTACTACGTGCGAAGTTCACTGCTTTGCTGGCGCTTTCGAACGTGGTTACTGTGCTGTTGTTTATTTTCGCTTCGTTACTCCTTCTGCCGTTGTGGTTCGCTAAGTGTGCGCTAAGTCTAAGATCGCACCCCTTCGTATAATCTTTTTACCCCATCTCGAATTGTTGGCCGCCACATTGGCATCCAAATTATTAGTCTTTGTCCTCAAAAAATTTACTGTTGGTCTGACGCCACACTCGTGGATTCGTTCCCCGCCACACCGTTGGAAGACTTTCGTCTCCAATCGTGTTGCTTACATTCAGGAAAACACGTCTCGCGCCTCTTTGCATCACATCCCCTACACCGAGAATCCTGCCGATGTCGGGTCACGTGGTTTACTCCCTACCGATTTGTGCCAATGTTCTTTATGGTGGGCGGCCTCACCAACCTTGTATCGGTCTTTTGAAAACTACAGTCCATATATTCCGCCTTCAGATATTCCTAAAGTTCTCACTGAACAACGCTCTATTGTTTTATCCGCTGTCGTAACATCCTCTTGGATTTAATCAATTCTAGAAAATCACTTTTCCTTCCCATTTATTACTCGCATTGTTGCTTGGATTCTCCGTTTTCATCATAATCTACGTCACCCACACGAACGGTACTCCGAACCTTTGTCATCTTCTGAGTTGCACAATGCTTTGATCCCCTTAGTTGTGTATACTCAACAATCTCATTTTGCTATCGAGCTTGACGCCATTCATTCCGGATCCCCTTTAAAAAAGAGTTTTCGCAAATTGTCCCCTTTTATTCGTGATGGAATCTTGTGCGTCGGAGGTCGCCTGGCTTACGCGCCTTTGTCCTCTGACCGTAAATTTCCCGCTTTGTTACCTAGCAAAAGTCGATATACTGATCTGTATGTTACTTACGTTCATTTAAAATACTTCCACGCGGATGCTCAAATGGTCCATTTTCTCGTCAGTCAGCACTTCTGGATTATTTCTGGAAGGCAATCTATACGTCGTATAATAATTTTTTTTTAAAATGCCTTGCATCTTGGTGGGCGGTATGTTTTGTCTATAGTGTAAATAATTAAAGCTAAATTTTATTTTCTATTGAGTTTGTTGATTATTTACGTCCGCCTCGGGATATTTAAATTTGTTAGAGTAAATTTCCATGTTTACTACAAGTACACGCCAACAAGTGCCGCGAATGATAAAACTTTGCGTTATTCCGCATGTGCAAACAGTGTAGTGACTGGAAAATCCACGAAGCAATCGAGAATAGATTTATCGTTCAAACTGACCGCATCGCTGTTTTGCTTGTTCTATGTAGGACAAATTAATTTGACGAACCGCTTTTCTTCAGAACCGTTATTGATATATGTGTTTCGCTACACTCGCAAAAAGCAGAGTAGATGTTACATCGTTTGTTTCATTACCACGGCTTCATAATCAACAGGTGGGTGCTTTTAGTAAACGCTTGAACTGATTAAAACCATTAATTATATGTTGTTTGTTAAATTTTCACTTAAATTTTATATACAGTCCACTTTTCTCTCCTAATTAGCTATCGTATTTTTGTTACCGTATTTTACAGCTTTCCATGCAATAATTCATATGCTTCGAAAAAATCATTAAATAAACCTGAAGGACAATTCCATTGCATATTTTTAAAAATGTGTTATGAATGTGAAAAATGTGGGACGTCATTTCCCTCCAAAAGAAATTTGAAAGATCATGATTCTAAAACACATAAAAGAAAGCAAGTGACTTATTCTATAGCATCTGGCGAATCGTGTAAATGCCAGGATTGCAACTTGAGTTTTTTCAGGAAAATAGAAATAATAAGCCATGTGAAATCTCACAAAGAAGTTCTAAGGAAAGAAATACTTTTGTGTTCGATCGAAAAATGTCAAGAATTTTATTCTAGGTATGCAGGTTTACACAGCCATCTTACCCGAGAACACCATATTGATATTACCCAAGAAAAATATTAATTTGGAACTAAAGCTGGTAGGTTATCATTTGAGATTCTAACCTACCTATTCAAAATAATAAACACATCTTATATTCACATATATTTACACTTGCTTCTGTTGAAGAATTCAATCAATGAAAGAAACAAAAGGAACAGGACTTAACAGCAAACTATGTTATAAAAGCCAGTAAATTGCGTTTGATAAAGGGTGTTCGCATATATTACAACTGCAATCGCTCTTTGATGTCACACAGATCAGAAAATCTTAAAAGAAATTCCAAAGCTATGGGTACACATAAAATAAGCAGGGCATGCCCATCTATTCTTCTTGTAACACATTCTTCAGAAAAGATTTCAGCTGTGTTATACCCTAAGCATATTGGTCATTCTCTGGAAGTAGACCGTTTACGAATTGAAAAAGCGGATAGGAATATAATAGCAGGTAATGTACTCATTTTTCAGTGAAATACGTAAGTATAGTATATTATGATTACGTTCTGTTTTAGGTAAATTAGCACAAGGCGTTTCAGTGTGTTACGTTCCAATTTTGCTTTAAAATTTCCCTCGTTAATTCAATACCCACTCGAATAAATTCCGTTGCTACGGTTAAATCCTTTAACATAATTAATCATAAATACGCTCTCTAATAATTCCTTAACTCAAATCTACTTGCTTGGAAATGACAAGTTTATACTATAATTAAATAGTTTATATCCTGTTTGGAGTAACCTTCAATTTGATAAACCTTCCGATAGCGTATAATTGCTTCTTATGTGTTTTCCATCTAAACATTCGTCTACATAGTGAATTGAACTATCCGATAAAACCCGGGTTTTCCAGTTTTAACCGCGCTTCGATAAGCGAGGATTTGCAGTTCTAGTTCGTGTTATTTGAACCATTGTTGAATTTGATTCTGGACTTTGTGTGTTGAAATATTTTCTACAGCGATGCACGTTTTGTTGTCCGACAAATATAAAGTATCTTGCGTGCATTTGCTTTTAGCTGGAGGCCAAATGGGTTTTTTCTTTATATAGACCAACTGCAGTTATCGTAGCAGGGTAAATAGATCCTGACGACTATGGAGTTGCTGTGCTGACTCACCCCCGACGGCTATGCAACTCGTTCTCTTTTGTGTGTGTCAGTGGCATATTCCGTATCAACGTTTGGTGCAGTTACGTGATAAGAAACGTGACACTGTAGGACTATTGTTTGTTGATGCGATTCGATATTATCGCTCTACAGGTGCGATGTATTATTTTTAAACATGCTTGTCAAAAGAACGCACACGTTTATTCGCTTTACTGACTAGTTTATTTTACAAAAAGTATTAGGTAAAATTTTAAAACGTTCGACAAAAGCTCCCACATGTTAATTCCTTCCCACTAATTAGTTATTTTACATAAAGTATTAGGTGAGATTTTAAAAACGCTTGACAAAAGCTCTCACGGGTTTATTTAATACTGATTAATTTTATTTTGTGTAAAATACGAGATGCGCACTTCGTATCTAAATTCCTAAGTTGTCCGTACAATATAATTGTTTGCTGTAAAATAGTAACTCTGAATTTATTTCTTTCGCTTGTTTGTACAGAATTTTTTGTTTATTTATTTTTATTTGTTATAGATAATAGTGGCCAACATGTTTTGTTTTTTTTGTGTTTTTTTGGTATTTAGGCAAATCCCCCACTCTCCGCGGTTGGTAGTTAGCCTGGTATTTACTTTTCTTCCGGCTACGTCTAGGTACGTAGCAAGTGAGCAGAGTTTTAAACGACATTCGAGAAAATATACCAAGTAGTGGAATGGAGGGGTTCCTTTAATAGAAAAAAAAGATATTAATAACATAATGCGTGATTATTCAATGAAATATGCAACCACGAGGCACAAAAATGATGTCAAATTATGAAACGAGAGCATGAAAAAGTTAGACAAAAATCCAATTTTGTATTATAAGGAGCAAGCTTAAATAGGGGATAGTGTTTTTAAAAAGGATGACTTTGTACTTGTAATAATGACAGAATTTCAGCAAAATTCTTTAATTTCATTTGGTGTTAATAAAATTTGCATTGATGGTACACATAGTTTAAACCAATATGGATTTCCATTATTTTTCATAATGGTAGTTAATGAGAATGCTTCTGGACTGCCTGTTGCATTATATTTTAGCAATTGATCAGATGTTGTTTTATTTAAGACTTTTTTCCAATCAATTAAATAGAGTTGGTTCAATACCTACAAATATTTTTATGACCGATGATTATCCTTCATTTTATACTGCTTGGGAATGTATTATGGGTGAGATACAGCAAAAATTGCTATGTACTTGGCATATTAATAGAAACTGGCTACAAAATTCGAATAAAATTGCAAATAAAGCAAAACGATCTTTAGTTTTAAGTCTATAAGGGTTTTACAAAAAGAATTAAATGAAGAAATATTTGTTAAACAACTATACACTTTTATGAATCAGTTAATGTCCGATCATGATACAGTTAAATTTTGTCAGTATTTTTCACGGTTTTATTTAAACAAAGCACTCATGTGGGCTTATTGTTATAGAAAATATGCCGGTATAAATACCAATATGTACCTTGAGTCTCTACATAAGGTGATAAAGCATTTTTATCTGCAATGTAAAATATGTAAGCGATTAGACAAAACCATTAATGGTGACGTCCAATCCATTCTTGTTGATTGCCCATTTTTATCCTTACCTTCACGCAATCTTAACACTGGATAGTTATTTTCTCTTTCAAAGTTTTTCACATTTGAAATATCCATTTTATCTATCTCTTCGATCCATGGGCAGATTTCAAAGAAAAAAATTTTCTATTAAAACATCGATGGCGTTTTTAGGCAAAACACAACAAGTTCAACTGTTTGTCAACATTTCAAGGTTAAATTCACAACAATCAATTTTTCTTTTGTTATTATCGTAGTTTTCTAAATTTTGAATCTTGAAATTAATTCTGTTACTATTACAAAAATCTAAACCAACACAATAATAATAATAACAATAATAATAATAGCAGTAATAATAATAATAACCCTGTGTGGGTGCAAAAAGAATATCCATAATGTACGGCCTGTCTGTATTAGGAGGCAACAAAAGTCGCCCTATACTTTCTTTCACACATGCACAAATGTACATGAACACAATCACACATGCACAACAATGCATGTGCATGCCCATTAATGCATGCACATTATGCCCATACATTTCCACACACATGCACATTCTATCCATACATCCATAAAGGGAGGAGCATTCTCTTTACGTGCCTAAGAAACACGTGGACCCTAGCAACATCCAGCCAAACTGTAACGCAGTCAGTGGTAAAGGCTGAATTGCTCTGGAAACCAATGCAGTATTACAAGTGGATATTTGTAGGGTACCAGGTAACACAGCTCTACTCAGGCAGACTGCCGTACTGTGGGAAAGCAATAAAATACGAAAATTAAGAACAGCAAGAATCACCTAAGATTATGTTCAGGGGTGTCACAGGAATATTTCACCTTGTAACAATTTTTTTTGCTAAATAAAAAAATAGTTCTCGAAATAAGAGGTATTAAGGCAAGAGAACAAAATGAAAAAAATTTGCCAAGAATACCTATTTTCAAATTTAGATAGATTTTCTAATTATTAATAAGTCTGGTTTCATATGGAATACAACATGCGATTTGTGGTTTTCTAGTTTGATTAAATTATAAAGCTAAGTTCAACATTTTGTATCCACAATTATGTAGAAAACAATTCAGCTGTTTTAAAACCTGGTTTGTAAAGTTGTAAATAGTAATATACTCTTTCAAAAGTCGGTGTAAACATCTTATTGTTTACAACACACTTTAAGGTTTTCAACATGTTTCAAATACACGATGCATGGGCATTAAACATTTGTTTTGATAAGATTTCCTCCACTGAACTGTCTTTGTAAGTCATTTTCTGAATCTGCTTCCATCCACATCATCTTCGAGTCAAGCCAGATGGGGAATCGTTGATCGTGATATAGTGGTAAAAAATTTAAGTGCCTTAAATCTATTTTTATTTCAGAACAAATCTTTGAGGGTCAAAAATCCTGTATAGCCAAACAAATTCTTTAAAGTCTACAAATTCCGTCTAGTCAACAAATTTGTTAAAACCATTAAATATCGCCGAACCAACACATACCTTCTAGCCTAGATATACCCTCAAGCCAACTAACATCGTTAATATCCAAGCACCTTTAAGGCGATCATCATCCTCGAGCTCACCCATCACGTACTATGACATCAGTCTGGAGCTATTGCCTTTGTCACTGCAAAAAACCAGCTGGAACCGAGACCCAACCAATCTAAGGGTCGCAGCCAGAAGCTAGTGGTTAAGGGTGAATTATCTTTACCTAATCCCAATATGGATTTTTTTATTACACAACCACCTTTTTCACGAACAGCTAAGTTTAAAGTCATGAAAAACTCCATCACTCTAGTCTGTAAGACCCGACACCTAACTAAATCGACATAAATTTTTTTGTTGATTATTTAATATTTTTTTACATAGAATAAATATTTTCCTGAAAATAATATTTGGTCTGTGTTATATTTGAAATTCTCACTAATAACTATTTTAGGATTGCTTGAATTGCAGTTTTTAATTAAATTTGTACGTGATTATCAGATCTGATGCTCATCTAAATCCTAAGTTACAAAGTTTTGTTTAGCTAATAATTTTCTGTATGACTGGAACATGCGAAATAATTTTTTCTTTTTATAATTATTATTGGATACAAATTATTTGTTATAGAATAGAAACCTCCTGATTTTAGTAAATTTCATTTTCTAAAAAGATAAATTAAAAAACTTTTAAACTATCTACTCTGATAGAGTTTCTGTATCTACCCTAAAAATTATATTTTGTTTAATACCTGCTTAGATACAGTGGTGTCCAACTTCATTTTATTTTGTTTTCAGTTTAACAAAGAATATTTTAACCCCGACCTTGTCCTACTCTCCCTTAGGGGTAATGGCCAGGTTAGCCGTTAGCATAACAGTTTTTTATCGTTCTATCTTGTACGTGTAAAAATTTTAAGTCTCTTCTAAGTTCCAAATTACTGAGTCTCGTGTGCACTGTTATTTTTTTAAAGTGTTCATTAAAAATTTAAAACCGTCACAACCATTTCAACTTTAAAAATTCAAATCCTTTAAAAAACCATCCACTGACCAACGGTTTCGGCTTTGTTGAGCCTCATCAGAGCGAATTAGTTTCCATCCTATGATGTAATAGAAGCTATTATACTGATATAATTTCGAAGCAATCTCTGTACTATGGCAAAAGTAAATAAAACCGCCATTAGGTGATACAACACCAACACTACTAAGCGTGGAAGTACAAAAATTGAATCGAAATTACATAGTAGATTCTATACATGGCTATACAAGTACGTCTGGCCATTGAGATTTGCGGAATGTTACAGCAAATTTCATTTGCAAATGTAACAAACCTTCTCGTGGCGACACCCGGGTTCATGCCCCAAAGTCTTAGTAGTGTTGGTGTTTTATCACCTGATGGCGGTTATATTTACTTTTGCGATAGTACAGAGATTGCTTCGAAATTATATCAGTATAATAGCTTCGATTACTTCATAGGATGGAAACTAATTCGCTCTGATGAGGCTTAACAAAGCCGAAACCGTCGGTCAGTGGATGTTTCCTCCCCTGTGAAGTAATAAAGCTGTTGTTTTGTTAATGGCTATACAACTACTAGCCCGATTTGTATACGTCAATAAGCTCTCATTATTTATAAGGGTTTGTTTACAAATACATTTTATTTTATATATTGTTCTACACAATTTCTTATTGCGGACAGCAAATAACTTGTCTTTTATTATTTGAATTGCTTTTGGGGCATGATCCCGGGTATCGCCACGAGAAGGTTTGTTACGTTTGCAAATAAATTTTGCTGTAACATTCCGCAAATCTCAATGGCCAGACGTACTTATATAGCCATCTATAGAATCTACTATGTAGTTTCGATTCAATTTCTGTACTTCCGCGCTTAGTAATGTTGGTGTTTTATCACCTGATGGCGGTTTTGTTTACTTTTGCCACAGTACAGAGATTGCTTCGAAATTATATCAGTATAATAGCTTCGATTACTTCATAGGATGGAAACTAATTCGTTCTGATGAGGCTTAACAAAGCCGAAACCGTCGGTCAGTGGATGTTTCATCCCTGTGAAGTAATAAAGCTGTTGTTTTGTTAATGGCTATACAACTACTAGCCCGATTTGTATACGTCAATAAGCTCTCATTGTTCATAAGAGTTTGTTTACAGATACATCTTATTTTATATATTGTTCTGTACACTTTCTTATTGCGCACAGCAAATAACTTGTCTTTTATTATTTGAATTGCCTTTGTGACATGAACCCGGGTGTCGCCACGAGAAGGTTTGTTACGTATGCAAATAAATTTTGCTGTAACATTCCGCAAATTTCAATGGCCATACGTACTTATATAGCCATCTATAGAATCTACTATGTAGTTTCGATTCAATTTTTGTACTTCCGCGCTTAGTAGTGTTGGTGTTTTATCACCTGATGGCAGTTTTGTTTACTTTTGCGATAGTACAGAGATTGCTTCAAAATTATATCAGTATAATAGCTTCAATTACTTCATAGGATGGAAACTAATTTGCTTTGATGAAGCTTAACAAAGCCGAAACCGTCGGTCAGTGGATGTTTCCTCCCCTGTGAAGTAATAAAGCTGTTGTTTTGTTAATGGCTATACAACTACTAGCCCGATTTGTATACGTCAATAAGCTCTCATTGTTCATAAGAGTTTGTTTACAGATACATCTTATTTTATATATTGTTCTACACACTTTCTTATTGCGCACAGCAAATAACTTGTCTTTTATTATTTGAATTGCCTTTGTGACATGAACCCGGGTGTCGCCACGAGAAGGTTTGTTACGTATGCAAATAAATTTTGCTGTAACATTCCGCAAATTTCAATGGCCATACGTACTTATATAGCCATCTATAGAATCTACTATGTAGTTTCGATTCAATTTTTGTACTTCCACGCTTAGTAGTGTTGGTGTTTTATCACCTGATGGCGGTTTTTTTTACTTTTGCCATAGTACAGAGATTGCTTCGAAAGTATATCAGTATAATAGCTTCGATTACTTCATAGGATGTAAACTAATTCGCTCTGATGAGGCTTAACAAAGCCGAAACCATCGGTCAGTGGATGTTTCCTCCCCTGTGAAGTAATAAAGCTGTTGTTTTGTTAATGGCTATACAAGTACAAGCCCGATTCGTATACGTCAATAAGCTCTCATTATTCATAAGAGTTTGTTTACAGATACGTCTTATTTATATATATATATATATATATATATATATATTATATATATATATATATATTGGTGCAAAAACTCTTTGCTGGTCGTCACTCACTTAGTCTAAAAAATCCACTTTATCTGGGTGCTAAAATGCTGCGAAAACACTTTAAGCTCTACTGTTGTGCGTCAGTAATTGCTACGATCTTCGGAGCTGATGAACTGTTGAATGCTATGCTTGAAACGCTTAAAAAAGGAAATACATGTTACGGCAGCTTATCTGCTTTCTGCAATTCAACTAACACACGAACAAAAAAATAGCTGCTACGGTAAATCACATACATTTATTACATACTAATAAAAAGAAACATACGCGCCAAATCGTAAGTACACTCCTCCTTCACACATTATTTATACACTATATACAATCCTTGATAAAATAATACATTTCGCGATTAATAATTCCCCAGATTTAATATTTCCCATTGATTATCCAAGAAAGTAACAATGATTTACTACATGTTTTACTCTAACCTAGATTAAATAAGAGCTCCTAGGAACCATAACCTCTCGAGCTACTTCTCGCACATCAAACAACAAACAGTCCCTTTTATTTTATACAAACAAATATTACCAATATCCTAAACCTTTTTTTCTTAATATAAATTCCTTATAACAATACAGTAAAATAATACAATATAAAAAAATTCAATCAGTAGCTCTTTCCAACTTTGTCCTTTTGTTAGTAAATTATGTCCACAATGCACAAGAGTCATTAAACACCAGTTTATACACATAGGCAATAAAAGCAACAGTTAAAGCAACAGTTACCTGGATACTATTTCTGCATACGGCCTGCTATTATTCCCTCAGAGATTGCGGCATACAGGAACACCATCTTGACTTGCAATAACCGTAGTTGCCATCAGCAACCATTTAACCATGACATCAACTCATCTAGCACATTGAAGATGCATCCAAATTCCCCAAGCTCCGCTACTAATATCATTAAATGTTGATATACAACCAAATTGACTAAGCACTGATTACAACTCCATCCCCATTTGTATGCTGCACACTTAGTGCAAATTAAAATTAAAACAATCTTTACTTACGTAAAGTACTCTTTTATTCTACTCGTTAACGTATTTTACACTTGTAGCCATCAACTGGTTGTACTAAGTGAAAGCTTAACTCTATTCGAACTCGGAGTCTCAAAAACTAAGAGAGAACTCAGACCCAAGAGCTCCACAACAATCTGTTGAGGTTTATACCATGTTTCTTACCCTATAAAAGCCTGTCAATTCCTGCAACTTTGATCAATACAAACATTCACTTCCACCTAAAACTTTCAACTGTCCAAACTTCTTAAAATTCCACTACACAAACAACTCCAACGGCCACCGTTTTCCAGTAATATTCTAACGTACGTTCAAAATTCCTTGTAATTTCTTTAACCGTCACAATTTTTTAAAACATTTCCTTGAAGATTTAACTACAGCTCCTAACCCACACTCTTACTCGACTTGTTTCCCCGTATTCAAAACATCTCTCACCAATCACGTTGTGTATATACAGGGTGAGTTTTTAGTGTGGCAACGGTTGATAACTCCGTTATTATAAAGCTACGTAAACCAAATTTGGAGCATATTAGCTATGCCTTAAAGTACACATTTATAAAACATATTTTGGAAGTTTTCAATTTAGCAGGGTTGTTGCATAATTACATGGGCATATTAAAACTTAATATTATTATCTAATGGAACACACTATATATTATTACATTTTTGAAAGCCCATAAAAGAGCTATTAATTTGATATGAAATTGTATCTGTACTATATTCATTTTAGAATTTATGAGATATTCAAGCTGTTTTAGAAAAATGACTTCAATGATTTAGATTACATTGCCACTGCACTAATACACAACGTATGTTAATTTTCAAGATTGCAGAAAATTTTACTATATACTATAGTGTATTTGTATAAATTACTCTTTGAAATTCTCTTCACAGTATACAGGGTGTGTCAGGTTAATCGTCAAAATAGCAATTTTAATAAATGGTACCCTACCAATTTTAATTGCTAGAATGGATAGTTCATTAAGTGTCCTTTCATGTTTGTTAAGCATTTCTATAACCTAAATCCATTACTTTCTGAGATAACTTTATTGAGTTTTTCTTGTCAAATTTTAAGAATGTTTTAATTTACATAATCTAATGATTTAATATACTATATTATTTGGAGAATATTATTAAAACATATTAACACATATTGAGTTAACAATTAACTACACTTATCCAATAACAATTTTCTTTAGAAGATATAACAACCTACAATAAATACGCTATCAACCAATTCTGTCAGATCAACAATATTGTCAATTTTATAGAAAATTTAATGCAGGAAATCAGGCAGGCTTTGAAAAATAAACAATTACTATTTAAAATATCATTTAATTTATAATTGTGTTGTCATTTAACACATTAATCAGTTCTGTTTTAGAATGTAATCTATTGAGTAGTTTTCAAAATGAATTTTACCGTGGAAGAACAAATAGATATGATTTGGTTATTGGGAGAAAATTTATAGAAATTGCCTTATTGCATCAAGAGATTATACCATATAGAGATATACTGTTAAATGACAACATCACTACAATTAATAATACCTGAAATGACATTTTAATTTGTAATTGTTATTTAGATTTTCAAAGCCTGCCAATTGATTTCCTGTTATGAACCTATTTCTAATAAAATGTATATTGTTGATCACTGGCAGGATTCTGTTGATAACTCTAATTATTGTAGGTTGCTATATCTTTAGTGAAATATTGTTATTTGGATATTAAGTGTAGTTAATTGTTAATCAAAATGTATCAATTGTTTTATAATATTCTCCAATAGTAAGTTATTTTTATTTATGTAAATTAAAAACATTCTTAAAATTTGAAGAAAATCAAAAATATCTCAGAAAGTATTGGATTTAGGTATAGGGAATGCTTAACAAAAATGAAAGGACAGTTAATGAGCTATCCATTTTAGCAATAATATTGGTAGAGTACCGTTTAAAAAAAGTTTTAAAAATTGCATTTTGCGAAACCTGACACCCTGTATACTGCGAAGAAAATTCAAAAGAGTGATATTTACAAATATACTATTGTATATGGTAAAATTTTCTGCATCTTGAAAATTAACATAAGTTGTGTATTAGTGCAATGGCAATGTATCTAATCAGGGTTATTTTTTCTAAAAACCGTTGAATATCTCAAAAACTACAAGGAATAGAGAGATACAATTTCATATCAAATTAAAGCTCTTTTTATAGGCTTTCCAAAAATGTAATAATATATAGGATGTTTTATTTAAAAAAATATTATAAGTTTAATATGCCCTGGAATTATAAAACACCCTGTATGCTTCCAAATATTTTTAAAATGTGCACTTTAGGCATGCCCAATATGCCTCCAAATTTGGTTTACGTAGCTTTTATAGTAACGGAGTTATCGACCGTTGCCACACTAAAAACTCACCCTGTAAATATCCCAACTGACAAAGTTAACATTTAATACGTCCCTAATGTAACAATTGTAGTATCTATCTCTTTCCAACCTACGCCCCAAATCACCTCTCTCTTACTTTGTACTCTCTTAACTTTGTATAACCACCCTTTTGTTATCACTCCATTACCATATATTTCTAACACGTGTTATCCTCATCTCATTCTAACATACACGCTAAAGCAACTATTTTTCACTTCATTTGCCTTTCCTGTTATCAACGAACGTTAAACCTTCAATTTACACCTATCTCACTTGTACCTATTTTATCTTATACTCCCTTTTTGTTTTCTTGTTGGCAAGTTGAATTTGTAACTGACAAAAGTTATCTACTCATTTCACCTATAAACTATTTAATTGACAGCGATAACCAATAATACGCTGTTGTTTCTTCAACGCTCCTTAAAATATACCGAAAAAACTTAAAACGGTTACATTCGTTTATTATTTTAATTTTATTAGAAAAGGCTTCGAAAACAGCTTCAAACTTTTAACAAATATAATACGCAGAAACTAAAACGGTTTCAAATGCTAAAGCTCTTGACATTATATTTCCACCTTTGCTATAATTAAATATGAAGTTTTAATTGTTTTACAGTATGAAATTTAGATGTTTGCTTCTTCCCCTACATATTCCTATACTTAAATACGACTGTTAAAATGTTTATAACTATCAAATTTGAAATGCTATCTTATATACGCTATACCTTATAAATATTTACATCTGAAAGCTAATGAAGAATAACTTGTAACTTCCTAAAATATTATTCATTTCTACACTAACGATTTGAAAAGCATTTTCAAATTGTACTTTGTTGTTTTTACACGCTAAGTAACAAAATAAATTGCAAAATGAATACTAAATACTCTTAAAATCTCACATTTGTAATATATATATATATAATATATATAATATATATATATCATATATAATATATATTAATATATATATATATATTATATATTGCTATGATAATAGGGTAGTTTAGCGGCAGGTTAAGTCATAGGGGTCGTAGAATAAATATAAACAACTTTAACTTTAAGAAAAGCAAATAATTCCAGAAATTATAAGAGTAAATTGGTTACTCTACATAATGTTAATTAAGAGGACACTGTATATAAAATATGCGGAATTAATGCATGAGAACATAAATATGTCTAAGTGTAGTTTACAAGTAAAGATAAGATTTTAAAACGCAATAAATTGCATCAAAATTAAATCACCGGAAAGCATAGATAAATTGGCATTGCAAATATTTAACAATTGCGTCTAAAATATCAACGTACGCGCATTCTAAATAATTCATTATTAGAATATTGTTACGTGACTAGAATAGAACACATTTGTACAGAAAACCAATATTCTGTAGAAATAAATAAACACCAGGGGGTTCAATTATATGATAAAATCAACAAACATCCAAATACGTGAGTTAATGAAAGTCAAAAGTTGGAAATTTTCGAATAATATTACAGTATGCTGGATGCGGACGTGATGAACAGAGCATGCATCGAAGATTTAAACTAAGTAATTTGTAAAAATTCCGAGTTATGCGAGATCAGGCAAAAGTATCAGCGCAGAGCGTAAACTAGTCAATGAAAATAATTGTAGGAAGGGCTTATATATACGATAGTAACGAAACGACATTTTAGTCGATATTCAAACTAAGCAACGACTATGTTCAATTTTGTTAAAAACTTACGTAACTAGTGAAGTATAAATCAAAACAGATCAGAGTTAAAAGTGCAAGAATTTGTGCAACGAAAAATAAGCCGATCTATAAATAGACGTAAGTTAAACAACTTAATTAAATTCATTTCTAATATTAATGAAACAGAGCTTTAATTTGGGCTATAATTTGGGACATATTTGATTGAGATGGCTTTAATTTGGGATATTTAATTGAGACGACTTTAATTTGGGACTTCTAACTTTAAACATACTCTAATTTTGGAGATAATTTAAAATGAACGTATTCTAATTTGGACATATTCCGATTTGGTACGATTTTAATTGGAAGCGATTTATGATAGGCGATTTTTATATGGGACCGGCATATCAATAAGCAAAGCGGACATAGAAAGGGGATGCAGATCATAGACTAGGATGGAACTACAGAACAAATTCCAGGTTTGCAATCTTAATACACTTTATTATTGAAAACTGTTTTTGATTTAATATTTGCCACATCGTATATTTGTAAGAGTCATCAAAAAAGGTCATTTAAAAATTTATAAAACGGAATAGGTATCTTGAAACGCTCGAAGGTCCCTAAATAATTAAAAGATATTTTTGCCGTCTTTTAGAAAAAGCATAAATCTGGTATATGTAGATATTTTGTACAAAAAGGAAAATTTTGAGTGTTGTAAATATTATCAATTATTATATTGTGTATTCTAGAATTGCTTTATTTGATTCAATAAGATTTATTCAGTAAGCTAGTCGGGGTAAATATCTTAATTTAACATTTCATAGCATTGGGGCTTAAAATAATAATAGGGCAAATCACTGCAGTAAAAATATGGCGACTCAAATCGTAGGGGCACGAACAACCAAAAAAAGGAATTTAAAAATTAAAAATTGTAGAGGCGCGAATAAAATTTAATTTAAAAAGCATAAGGGTTAGGAAATTTCAAATCTGCAAGAAATTTTTAAAATATTAAAAAATTTTGAAATTAAATAAAAATGGATAAACGAATAAAGGAAACTAGAGAAGCATTAAGGAATCAAGGGGTAGAAATAGCGCCTCAAGAAAGCGTAGTTTTACAGGATGTATCAATGGAAATTCAAGGTCAACAATTGACACGAAGTCAAAGTGAAAAGCAGCAGATATCACAACCATCTGAAATGATGTCTATTTTATTAGCCTTTAATAAAAAATGGACAAAAGAGAAGAGACCATGAAAAATATTAAGATGCAGATAAAGAAAAATGGAAAAAAGCTCGGTACCGAAACAAAAATTATAAGCGACGGATTAAAAGAAACAAATCAAACAATTGCGGAAATGCAGGTACAATTTGAGAATAAATTTACTAGAATCATGGACGATGTGGATAAAGTTAGGGACGAGGTTTGGAAAGTTAAATTAGATCAGAAAACGTGTGAAAAAGAAACTAATGATTGAATTACAGATTTAGGTAAAAACATGCGAGAAATTCAGGGAAATTGTGAAATAGGACTTAATGATGTAAATAGAGAATTAGTTAATTTAAAATCAGAATTCGAAAATGCTGGTAGGAATCAGGGGCAATACACTAAGATAAATAGACCAGAAATATCAGTTGAGCAATATTCCAAATTTTACGGAGACAACAAGGTGAATCCAAAAATATTTTTGAATAATATAAGAAAATTAATACAGATATCAACGGATGAAAGGTACAATTTAAATTTCGTTAGGTCAATGTTGAAAAGAAGCGCGGAAATATGGTTTGACTTAATAGAAAATGAGATAGAAACATTTTAGGAATTTGAGAGTAGATTTTTAAAAAAATTTTGGGGGACAATCAACAATACAAAGCGCGAGATAATTTAATTACAGGAAAATATAATCAAAACTTAGGGATGACACGAGAGTTATACGCCATACAAAAATTCAGTATAGAGAAGCAATTAGATCTTCCGATGGAAGAAACACAAACCATAAAGTACTTAGCGTGGAAAAATTGCACAAATTGAAAAAAATATTTAAACTAGTGTAAATAAGGGAAGTAAATGGGGATACAATTATAAATTAGGATAGGTATAGACAAATAGGAGAATTAAATAGGGATATAATCACAAAATAGGATAGGTTAATAAGAAATTGGGTTAGGTTTAGGAAAAGCAGGAGTAGTATAGGTTGATGGAAATAGTAAGAAATATGTAAATAGAAACTAGTCTAGTAGAAACATTCGAAGAAAACAATATTTAGTATAGGTTGATGTAAATAAGAAAAAGTATAAGTAAATAAATAAAACTATAGATAAATAAATAGGAGTGGTTTATAAAAAAATATGAAGAGATGATGATACATTGTATGCATTTATGAAAAATAGGAAAAGTATAGGTAAATAGAAAAAGTATAAATAAACAGGAGTGGTTCATTAAAAATATGAAGAGATGATGATGCATTTATGAAATATAAGAAAAGTATATGTAGATGGAAAGAGTATAGATAAATGGGGATAGATAAACGGGAGAA
Organism: Platerodrilus igneus; assembly: GCA_036346225.1. Classification (NCBI taxonomy): domain Eukaryota; kingdom Metazoa; phylum Arthropoda; class Insecta; order Coleoptera; family Lycidae; genus Platerodrilus; species Platerodrilus igneus. The sequence goes on along the minus strand of JARFIW010000331.1, from coordinate 51,349 downwards.
ATATGAAGAGATGATGATATGTTTATGAAAAATGGGAAAAGTATATGGAAATGGAAAAAGTATAGATAAATAGGGAGTGAAACATTAGTAGAGTACAAATGTAGTGTAAATTGAGGAGAAATAGGAAAAGTATAGTCAAATAAAGAGTGAAATATTAGTGGATTACAATAGGTAGTGTAAATTTATGAAAAATGGAAAAAGTATAAATAGATAGGAATTAGGGAGATAAAATGTTTAGTATAGAGCCTTGTGTAAATAATAATCATAAGTTAAGATAAGTGTAGATAGAATTTAGGATAGCAATTTAAAGATAGGATTAATTAGATTTTGCGAATAAAATAAAAATAGAAGAATTTCATAAATGGGGATTTAATATCACGTTGGGCGCCAAAAATGTCATTGAACAAAAATTTTGTATTTTAATTTGGGGGAATAATGCTATGATAATAGGGTAGTTTAAAGGTAGGTTAAATCATAGGAAGGTCAAGTAGAATAAATAGTAAACATACTGTCAATTTTAAATAGAGCAAATAGATATCCAGAAATTATAAGAATAAATCAGTGACTCTACTATAGGATAGTTAATTAAGAAAATGGACAACTGTATATAATAGATATGGATAGGAATATAAATGCTAGTTAGAGCACATTGAAATATGTCATAAGTTAGTAGTTTACATAGTAAAGATAAGAATTTAAAACTAGCATAATTAGATTTGCATCAAAATTAAATCACCGGAAAGCATATGATAAATTGGCATTACAAATATTTAACAATTGCGTCTAAAATTGTCATAGAAAGAAACAACATTTTAATCTGGGAATAATGCTATGAATCAATAAAGTGTACATAGGTCCTGAATAAATATAGAAACTCGAAATTTTATATGAAGCGAAATATATTTCTTTAAAATGAATAGGATAATCAATACTCTCCTATATCGTATAGGACACTGAATAATGAGCTTGAAAAAGCCATATATGTAAGGTAGTCAAATCACCAGAAGATTTTACCGCTATAATTGTATAAAATAAATTAGCCATAACAAGATAAATTGCTTACGAAAATTTATACTAGTGGTTAATCTATTAACAACATTGTTCTCTAAAGATTTAATAGCAATGTTATAGCTTGCATTTAACTGGAACTTTAAATATGTAAGGAATTGTCTGGTAATGATTAAATTCACTATCTCCAAATTATTCCAATAGTTTGTAACCTTGAAAATCTTGTGAAAACTCAAAGTTGTACCCAAATTGTGTATATCATTTACTTAAAATAAAATTCTATATGCAAATTTATACATTATTAGCTTAAAATCATTACTTCTTAATAGAATTTACAAGCTAAGTTAGTCTTGCACGGAAAATTTAGCTGATACATTATTAAATTTCATTGACAAATATTCATATAATCAGAAAATTCGTAACTCAATGTCCAACTATTGGTAATGAATTATCTTTAAATGAATCTATATTCATATTTTACCGATGCTTTAAATCATATTAATAATCAATAACGTACCATTGTCAAATGGATTTATCATATTTAGCAAGTCTATTACGCAAATATTGTTAATAATTAACCTAATTTCGTAACGGCTTATGTAGTTATCTGATCTGTTTAAATTTATTAGCAAATATAAAATTTATACGTATCTCTTATTAATAAATGAGTCTAACATTGGTTATCAAGCTCTATTCATTGTAATTTATTGCTAATAATTAACGCTGTAATCTTCATCGGTTGATAGGATTATCTGGTTAAGATTTATGCGTTAAAATCGTTATTCATTTATTGTATAGCAGTAAAAATAATGGATATCTCTTTATAATGATTCCATAAAAGTAAGTCTTTCTTTGAAAGAAATATATTATCGCATTATCGTACTTGCATGTTATTGTTAATAAAATAATAATTAATAAATAATTAGATAAAGTAATATCTTTGAATAATAATAATACATTAATAATAATATTATAATAATAATAATAATAATAATAATAATAATAATAATAATAATAATAATAATAATAATAATAATAATAATAATAATAATAATAATAATAATAATAATATATAATAATAATAATAATAATAATAATAATAATAATAATAATAATAATAATAATAATAATAATAATAATAATAATAATAATTAATAATAATAATAATAATAATAATAATAATCAATACAATACAATACAACTTTATTTAATTTTTTTTTCTTTTTTTTTTTCTATACATTTATATATACATCATAAGCTAACCAGAAAACGGTTGCTTGACATGATGAATTACTATTGCTATTTCCTAATTTTCACTAGCTTAAATTTATTGAAATGCTTAAAGTCTAAACCTATAAAGTAATTAAAATCTTATTCCATAAATAATTTATAAATAAAATATGTTATTAGTTATTTTTAATTGATTCATAACTTAAAACCAATCTATACTTATAAAATAGTTTTTATAATTTAAAATAAATTATATTTTACTTAGCTTTAATTCATTCGAATCAACTAACAAAAGTCTAAACTTTTAAAATAATCAAAAAATTTTTCCCCTAAATTATTTAAAAATGAAATATATTATCAGTTATCTTTGATTCATTCGAATAACTTAAAACCAATCTGAACTCATAAAATAGTAATTTATAATTTAAAAATAAATTATATTTTACTTAGCTTTAATTTATTGGAGCAACTTAAAATAGTCAAAACTTATAAATTAAAAAAAATTCTCTAAATTATTTAAAAATAAAATATATTTTCGGTTATCTTTGATTCATTCGAATAACTTAAAAATCAATCTAAAATTATAAATAATTTTATAATTTAAAATTAAATTATATATTCACTTAGGTTTAATGGTCATTTGAACAACTTAAAACCAATCCAAACTTATAAAATAATAAAATTAAAAAACTAAATTAAAAATTCTAAAAAGAAAGCTCAAGAAAAACTCAAGACAACCAAAACATTTTTCACTCTTAACTCAATTCTATGCAAACCTTCACTAATGTAAGGAAATTGCGATTAAACTATTTAATGTAATATTTTTCTGGACAATTTCTTAGGCTCAACTTCTTTATATTCTATTACTATTTTATATGCCCTGCATCACTAAATTTAATATTATAACATGTATAATTCTGTGAAAGTGATAATACTTAAAATGTACAATGTAAATATATCTATAATATGTACACCAACTTTAAAACCAAATTTACTGTACGAATCATTGCTACCTACTATTTTGTTAGTATGTTGTTTGTGCTTTTGGATCCTGTAATTATAAACAATTGTTATTAAGGTATGTTTTACATTAATTTTAAACTCTTCATGTTTATAAATGTTTTACAGTTATCAGGTAGGTTGTTGACTAATTATTAGGGACAAGTATATAAGACATTTTTCTCCGATGAATTATGTGTAATGGACTATATATTTAGTGTCTCTAAGTTGATGCTCATTTTCTATACTCTAAGTAGTATCCTATAATGTATTATCAAGGATGATTTCTATAATAACAGTTCCGTTTGCAGATAACATTATTTTTAATTAGAATATCCTTGAATGTATTATTGCTGCAATCAGGATCCATTACTTAAGTATTTGTTTGTACTTTATTTTTTCAATATGTATCACTGGCATATCCCCAGCTTTCAATACCATATCTAATAACGGATTCAACTAAACCTATGTAAATTGTTTTCTAACATTGGTGTACTGCAATGTATAAGTTTACCAACAAATACTTTACTATTACCTGCTTTAATTTGCATATCCCACGAAGTAGCTACTACTTTATTCCCAATATTTATAAGATTGGCACATTTTATCAAGTCGCTCTGACATAATAATTTTCCTTTTGTAACTTGAAACATCTACAGGAAGTGTATTTTTATTACTGGGTCTTTTGTATCTCTATAAGGGGTTGAAATGTAGAGTGTTTTGGTTTTATCTGGATTTATAATTAGAGAGTTATCGTGCGACCATTTGATAGTTGATTAGTGTCTTCTTGTAACATTTGTCAGCAGTTGTAAATGATTTATGATGCGACATTAAGAGAATATCGTCCGCAAACATAAATACAGTGCAATTGAATTACCCTAGGTAAGATCATTTATATAATGTAAATAATAATAGGACCAAGAATAGAATCCTTGTGGCACGCCACATGCTAAAGATTTTGTAAACTTGTTTTGTTATTTATCTTTAACAACAAACTTTTCGATGTTCTCGAGGTAATTTTGAATAGTTTAATTGATGGTCCATGAAAACCTAAGTCATTTCATTTTGGCTATTAGAATTTTCATGATTGATGGTTTCAAATGCCTTCGAGTGAAATCAACAAACAAAGCATATTACGTGAATGTATTGTGCCAAATATTGGTATACTACGTTCGAAAACTTTGTCAGCAGGTTATTTATGCCCCGTCCCTTTATAAATCCATATTGCACATTATTTATTATACTATTTTCTTGAATAAAGTTGTACAATTTTTCCGAAACATGTTTTTCAAATATTTTTCAATTACTGGTAGTATGGAGATCGGTCTATAATTTGATAAGTTTGTATAGCTGCCGTTTTTATGTTTTATGTTTATAATAATAATAATAATAATAATAATAATAATAATAATAATAATAATAATAATAATAATAATAATAATAATCATAATAATAATAATAATAATAATAATAATAATAATAATCATAATAATAATAATAATAATAATAATAATAATAATAATAATAATAATAATAATAATAATAATAATAAAAATAATAATAATAATAATTGTACCCCTCAGGGGCCTGTTAGTTCCCAAACAGGTACGGGCATGGCAAACCCGAGGTACCCGAGCTCAGCTGTCCGTTGTCTAACACCTATCTTCCTTCAGCCCTCTTCCTATTAACCATTCCACCTACCAAACTCCTACCTTTCCACCATCCCCCGTGTGGACGCCGGGATTAAAGAATTGCCCCACGGTACGGCTTGCCTGTCGTAAAAGTCGACTTAAATGGCCACACACATTTCCAACATTACACCTCCAATTACATTACTAACACCACTCAACATTCTATACATACAGTTTATTTTTTTTGGCACCGTATTTTCGCCCTTTAACTTTTCGGAGTTTCTGTAGAGGTGGTACTGGTAGAGGGTACAGTTCAAAAACTGGGGGTGGCGCACCCGGGCCGCCAGACAGGACAGGGACCCGAACCTCTTTTAACCAAAGAGGAGGCTGTCCTATCAGCTGGCGAATAATCTTGCCCCCTTTAGTAGTGCTGGGTGGTGCCCAGGCTGGGCCATGCTGAGGGGGGTGGGAGGCTTTGCCGAGGCCACTGCTGTACTGCTTCTACATGAGATTGGTCGGGGGTGGGGGCGGAAATTGGTGTCATTATCATATACACACACGCACCTTTGCACAAAACACACACACACACACCACACACACACGTGTGCTAGCTAAAGCACATCTTCATAGTAAAACACACACCTTACACAACTACAAATTACACATTTCTATCGCCGTTTTAATGACATGGATATTACGAAGGATTCAACGATAAACGCGCCAAAAAATACGCTTGAGGTCCCAGCCTCAAAATTAGGACCTACTCTGCCTAGTCAGGGTAGTTCCATAGATGCACCAGGTGGTTGGTCTCTGCCTGCTGCGGAACGTCAGACCGATGATGACAATCTTTGCCTGACCATGGACACTAATGCATCAGGGAATAAGACTACCCCTGATGCGACAGAAAAGCCTGTAGACAACCGCTTTTTGACTTCGGCTTACGATTATGGAACATCAGCGAACGTGAGGACGGCATCATGCCGGTATCTCGTCCTGAAGAGAAAGGATGGACTCAACTTTGATAAGGTGAGTCCATTCCTAATAAACAGAGAGCTGTATAATTTGTTCGGTGAGCTAAAAGCTATAAAAAAGACAAGAGAAGGAATGTTACTGGAAACTAGGTCTGAAAGACAATCCCTGTATATGCAGAAAGTAAAACTCTTTCTACAGCTGGAAGTTGAAATTGTCCCACACAGTAATTTGAACAAATCTAGAGGCGTAATATACTGTCCGGATCTTCTCAATTGCTCTGAAGACACGATTAGGGAAGAACTAGAAAACCAAAACGTCATTGAAGTTAGGCGTCTAAAAACTAGAAAGGATGGCGTCCTTAGAGATACGCCAAACCATATTATCACATTTGGTACCCCGGTACTTCCTAAAAAAATTAAAGTGGCGTTTTACTCATTGGATGTGAGACTATACGTTCCACCCCCAATGAGATGTTTTACATGCCAGAGATATGGACATACCTCACAGCGATGTGTGGCAAATCCAGTGTGTATTTGTGGGAAGGCAATACACGAGGGTTCCCCGTGTGAGGAACCTATCAAATGTGTAAATTGTGATGGCAACCACTCGGTAAGGTCGAAAAACTGTCCTATTTACAAACAAGAAGTTGCAATCCAAGAAGTTAAAGCCAAGGAACGTATAACATATACTGAGGCAAGAAAAATTGTGGTAGTGCCTACGCCGGCACCAGGTATAACTTACGCTCGAGCTGCAGCCACCAAACAAGAACAAAGTGCTCTTGTGAAAGAGTTGGTTCCGCAGTTAGTGGAAGCTTTGAAAGATTCCTTCATTCCCAAAGTAATAATCACAGCTCCTAATGTCATGAAACCGCCACTCCCTATAGCTTCAACCGTTACGCGATCACGCAATAAGTCGGAGAGCAGTCTGAGATCTTTCACATCCGCTACTGAACCTGAAAAGCGGGTGAGAAGCACTTCAGATAGTGAAAGTTCTATTACAGAACTTTCAAAAGAGCCCGCTAAAACAAAGAAAAAAAAGAAAGGGTGGCCAGCGGGGAAACCCAGGCTACCACCGACAAAGAACGTGTGATATAAGATCTGTGATAACTAATATTCCTGTGATACATTTTTACTTATCTGTTTTTGTATCTGTGGTTTTATATATACACTTATCTGTTTCGTATGTCACCTTTTATTTATTTATACTTAATTGTTTGTATTGTCTAATTTTTTATCTATTTATTCTTACTTGTCTGTATTTGTCTTATTTTAATTATTTATACTTATCTGTTTGTATTTGTCCTATTTTACATATGTATGTGTTTTTGTCTTACTCAGACTTTTTAATCATAAGTATTTATTTCTCGCTGTTAATAAACTAAACCTTTTATATTCGCTACCTATAATAAAATACTACAGTGGAACTGTAGAGGATGCGTGCAGCACTATTGTGACTTGAAAATGCTTATGCAGGAACATCAGCCAATATGTTTCTGCCTACAAGAAACGCATCTTAAGCTTGGTCAACCCTATTCTCTCCGAGACTATGCAGTAGTCAGACGAGACTGTACAAATAATGAGCGGGCCAGTGGAGGGGTAGCCATTTTAGTAAAAACAGATGCAAGGTACTCTAACATCTTGCTTCAAACTGCGCTCCAGGCTGTTGCCATTAAAATAACTTCTCCACTTAGAGTCACCGTGTGCAATATTTACCTACCTGATGGAAATTGGCAAATAGAGGAGATCGACGATATTGTACAACAATTACCTACCCCATTCATTATAGTAGGAGACTTTAATGCTCATAGTACACTGTGGGGCTCCTCAAGAACAGATGCCAAGGGACGTATTTTAGAGCAATGGCTCGAGAGAGATGACCTAGTACTTCTCAATAATGGCGAGTCAACACATTTTAACATAGGATCAAATAGTTTCTCTGCTATTGATCTAACGTTTGTTTCCAGTGCATTGGCACCAACCCTATCTTGGAATGTTGCCGACGACCTGCACAATAGTGACCATTTTCCGATAGTGGTGGAAACTGATAAACTGTCCGTCAAAAGGGACTTGGTGAGCAGGTGGAAAACGGAAAATGCAGACTGGAGTAGGTTTCGGAAGGAGCTAACACCTCCTGATCAAAACAGTGTGGAAGCCTTAACTAATGTAATACTCAAGGCAGCCGAAAAGTCCATACCTAGAGCAGGAAGTACCTCATTGAAGCGAGTGGTTCCGTGGTGGAACCAGCAAGTAAGGGAGGTAATAACTGCTAAGAAAAAGGCTTTCAACAAATTTAGAAGAGAGCCCACTAATACAAACCTAGTAGCTTTCAAGAAAGCTAGAGCAGTATCTAGAAGAGTAGTACTGCAAAACAAACGAGCTTGTTGGAACCAATATACGTCTTCCATAACATCTGAGAATAACCCAAGTGACCTTTGGAGGAAAATCAATGCTGTAGCGGGGAAATATTGTTCCAACATACCCTCCTGTATGAAGTTGGAAGATCAGCAGCTGATTGATAGTTCTGAAGACATCGCAAACGCCTTAGCTACACATTTTGAAACAATCAGCTCGTCAAAGAACTATAATCAGGCATTTCTGACAACTAAAAGTGAAAGGGAAACTCAATTAAACTTCAACACTAACGAATTAATGGACTACAACCTACCTTTCACCATACAGGAACTCAATGAAGCTCTTAAAGATGTGAAGCGAACCTCTCCAGGTGCGGACACTGTAACCAACGATATGTTGAAAAACCTTTTACCAGAAACAAAAGAACATTTATTGGAACTGTATAATGAGTTATGGAATGAGGGTACTTACCCAGATTTATGGAAGGAGGCACTTGTGGTGCCTATTCTTAAAATAACTAAGGATCCATTCCTCCCAGCTAGCTACCGCCCTGTTAGTCTCACGAGCTGCATGGGCAAACTGCTAGAGAGAATGGTCAACAAGAGGTTTCAGTTGTTTCTTGAACAAAACCAAATTCTAGACTCCTACCAGTCAGGTTATAGGAAAAGTCGGTCAACCATGGACCCACTAGCTCAACTAGAGAACTTAATCCAAAACGCCTTTAAAAATCGAGAACACACAGTGGCAGTGTTTTTCGATATAAAGTGTGCATACGATATGACATGGCGACATGGGATTATGGAAAAACTCTATAGATATGGTCTAAGAGGAAACCTTCCTATGTTTGTAGGGTCTTTTTTAACAAATCGAAGATTTCGAGTTCGAGCGGGTAACTGTTTATCCAGCCCACGTGTACTAGAGAATGGAGTCCCACAAGGATCTACACTCAGCTGCTCGCTATTTCTTGTGGCAATGAATGAAATTGCTCTAGGTGTGGACCAAACCGTGTTGAAGTGTTTGTATGTAGATGATGTAGCCATTGCGCTTTCGGGTAAAACAGTGGGTTATATAACAAAAAAGTTGCAGGAGGCTGTAAATAGAATAGTGGAGAATGGAGAAAGTGTTGGTTATACTTTCTCCGAAGAAAAGACAAGGTGTACACATTTCTGCCGGTTAAGAACACCACACCACGACCCACTATTGTACATAAAGGAAAGAGCAATCGTGCACCAACCTTCTATGAAGTTTTTGGGACTAATATTTGACTCCAAACTTACCTGGTCCACACACATAAACACTCTTGCAGATAAATGCCAGGTAGCATTAAATGTAATAAAAGCCCTTGCACACACCAAGTGGGGAGCTGAACCAAAAAGTCTAATCAGTGTCTATCGGGCTATTGTGTTATCAAGATTAGACTACGGGTGCATTGCCTATTCATCAGCTCGTAAAAGTCGACTACTGGTCCTTGACAGGATACATCATCTTGGTATTAGATACTGTCTTGGTGCGTTTGCTACTAGTCCATCGGCGAGCTTATGTTGCGAGTCTGGGCTGATGCCACTGAATCTGAGAAGGGGCGTGCTTATGGTTACATATTTGAATAAGATAGATCACTGTGTAGACAACCCAAATCATAGCCTATTAACCATAGCACAGGACGATTACGGCATGCGAACAACTATCACCCGGCCATTTGTAATACGTACCCGAGAACTAATGGACAGGAAAGCATCCAGATACCGGCAACTAATAAAACCCTCGTATTTAAAAGAGCCGTTCAAGAGAAATTTTGCGAGATATGGCAGGCGTTGTGGAACCAAGAAGCCACACAACTAAAATCTGTAAAGGCAGAAGTAGAGTTGGGTTATAATTCAGACATAACTTTAGGTCTGACAAGAATGGAAGCTACAAAAATGCATAGGATAAGAATAGGACACACTAAGCTCACTCATCAACACTTGTTGCTAGGAGAACCAAAACCTATTTGTGATACGTGTCAAGTACCTCTAACTGTAGCTCACATTATATGTAATTGTCCAAAACATGAGGTGAATAGGCAACAGCATGGTATTGTATTAGAATTACCTAGAAACTTACAAACACCACGTAGCAAGAATTCCTTGAATTATCTTAGAGCAATCAATTTATTGCAAAAGTTGTAGTGCACAAAAAAGAATTTCCAGTATAGCATTGCAACAAAATAAATTTTCTTGCGACTAATGACCACCGTTGTCGATGTCGCATGCACCTTTTAGTAAAAAAAAAAAATAATAATTGTATAATAACGTTTTCAAGTTTTGTTTTACACTCCTCTAAAAAAGCTTTCCAAATTGTTATGCCACGGCTAGCTCTGCACCCAGCTTCTTTAAAGATACTTACCACCAATACCCATGCTTTCAATCACCTTTTAAAATTAATATAAAAAATAACCAAATAATTCAACACACCATACCACCTTTTATTCAAACAAGATAAAAATTTAATTCACCATTGTGAGGGTTTTTATTAATTAGGGGCGCGGTAAAGTATTTTATTCGAGTAGCTTTATGATAATCTCAGGAGTAGGCTTCGGTCATCTTTAAAATAAAGCGCACACGTAGTAACTATTTTTAATTAATGAAACCCAATCGTTAAACATATAAAACTTAAGTGAGTGTTTACACATTTTAATAAACTATACATTTTCTACAAAAAGTAATGAACAATAGTAGTTTGTATGGTATCTTAATATACAAAAGAAGCCGACTCATATCCGAAACACGCGAGCACGCAAGAGTAGCTTCATCACGCCACAACGGCTTAAACGATACTCCTCGATACTACCGATAGCACACGGCACGGCGTATATTTGCAACAGGTGGGAGTCGCCTGTTCTATCATAAAAGGTATGTTACACCATCTCAATATTTACAACATGAATCCTTGAAATATCTCTATAATTTTACTTTTTATCAAAATATCTTAATTTAATATTCCCCAATTTTATGCTTTTCTACACTTCATTATCTTAGTTGAAGGCCGATGGGCCTATCCTGAAACCTTAATTGAATTTTTCCTGGTCTATGGTGAGCTCAGTATAAACATTTTATCTTTGTGCTTAAATTGTTGCACTGAAAATTAAACATAGACCCGTTTACCTCTTACATCATATAGCATATTCCCCAAGCTTTTACCCCTCTGATTTATAATACAGAATAATGGTCTTTTATTTTAGGTTAATAAATCATTTTTAGTTCATAAATATTCTTATCAATAAAACACCAATCACAAACAGTTTAAATAAAATCACTCCAGCACCACAGTTCAACCAAGCAAAAATCGTTACCTGGAGAGTATACTGTTTCCATAACAACATCTATGTAGTAGCCTTCAACTCGACTGCTCGTTCCAGGTTCATTTCATATTGTGGGTCTTCATTTTAAAAAAAAACATACCAAAACCAATTTGTTTTTCATCCAAATCATTATTAATTTCATCCAAATCCAAATCCAAATATCATCTCGGCTTTCAGTCAATAAGCCTCAAGCATCCTCGTTCAAATTGTAAATAACCTACTTACGAATCATCCTGCTTTCATCATACTACTATATTACGGTTCACTCCGTTTTAAAATTACTGTGCACTTTACTTGTGCATTAAACACTTATAAAACTTATCTGACTTTACTTATCATGTGTTGTAAGCTAGGATGTTCTAGTAGTAGACTTCGAAAGTAAGAGAGACCTTTACTGCCTCTAACCTCGTTTATATAACCTTCTTCCCCCCGTTTAGTGATACATATTTTTGTATTCCGTTCCCGTAAATTGACAAACCGCCACTCATTTCTAGAAATTCTTTTGTAACCGTCGTCCAAAACTTAGAAATAGCCTGCAAAACTCCGCCTTTACCACGAAAAACTAACCGATAAACATAACGAATGATATTCACTGAAAATTTTCCTTAGCATAACGTTCACGCAAATATAACCCGCCTATTGTGTGCGCGTTCATTCTCTTGTCTTTTTCCATCCCGTGTTTTCCATCTCGCTTGCCGTCCCACTATACCAATATTGTTCGCGGTTAATTTTCCCTTTTCCTATCTGTATGCCTTCAAAAATCGATATTCTGTGACGAGAACCTGTTGCGTCTGCGCTTTTTTATTAGCCTCTACAAATATACTTGTTGATTATGTGCTTGGAACTGTTTGTCCTTAAAACACCAGCTATCTTTCATTTTTCTTTGTTGTGTTTTAACTATAGTGTGTCTCAGAATTGTATTGATTTATTTTCGAAATAATATGCCGTTTGTTAACTTTTGCGTCGTCCGTTACTATACAACTACTAAGAATTACTTTCATCGCATGCTGGCTTTTCAAGAATTGTTTCTTTATTCCACTCGTGTGTTCTTTGACATACTCGACGGTTTTAAACGTATTTTCCAATATCTAAGCTTGTAACTTCTTCGAAGTTTGTTACCGTATGCTATGTTAAATAAATATACCCGCCTAAATTACTGATTTTCTCTATACTGCAAAGATTTAATACTACTCAACTTTGTATTAAATTAAAGTATACAAATTATTGATTTGAGCGTATATTATAATACGTTCGTTTTATTCTAAGCTAATTAATTTGAAGCGAAAAAAATTAATTATGGTTTTCTATACACAGGGTCCTTACATCACTACGTTCTTGACATATATATATATATATATATATATATATATATATATATATATATATATATGAAACAAGAAATTTTAATGCAAGTGACTCAAAATTAGCTACAAGAGCATCTGCAAACGCATTTCACTATTATTGAAACTTATCAGGACAGGAATAGCAAGGCTGTTATATTTAACACGAACACATTATGGAAAGTCCTGCATCACCTAGGTCACAGTTGGTGCCTTTGCGTTGTTTGATTTGACCTTGCAGGTTTTAGCAACAGTCGGTACGGAGGAGATCCGGCTTGCCTGCCCTTTTCCATAGCCAAAAGTTATAATTATAAACAATAAGTAAATTTAATGACTCTTAAATTAATATCATATAAGAAATTTTAATGACAAGTTAATCAATATTAGTTACAAGGCATCCTGTTGACGTGTTTCACTCTTTTTAGGACAGGACAAGATTTAACATCAACACTTTATGGGAAATACAGCATCACCTAGCTCATAGTTTGTGCCTTCTTGTTGTTTTATCTGACTTCGCAAGTTTTAGCAACAGTCGGCATGGAGAAGATCTGACTCACTTGACCTATTCGATAGGCAAAAGTTATAATTATAAACAATAAGTAAATTTAATGTCTTAAATTAATATCAAACAAGAAATTGTAATGGCAAGTTACTCGATATTAGCCACAGGGGCATTCTGTGGACGCATTTCGCCCTTATTGGGGCTTATCAGTACAGGATTAGCAAGGTCGTTATATTTAACACGAACACAGTATGGGAAGTACAGCATTACCTAGCTCACAGTTTGTGTCTTCGTGTTCTTTCACCTGACTTCGCAGGTTTTAGCAACACTCGGCGCGGAGGAGATCCGGTTCACCGGCCTTTTTCCATAACCAAAAGTTATAATTATAAATAATAAGTAAATTTAATGGGTCTTAAATTAATATCAAACAAGGGCTAGGTGATGCTGTACTTCCCTTAATGTGTTCGTGGTAAATATAACAGCTTTGCTACACCTATCCTAATGAGCCTCATTAAGGGCGAAATGCGTCGACATGGTGCCGTTGTGGCCTAATATTGGGTGACTTACCATTAAAGTTTCTTGTTTGATATCAATTTGAGACTCATTAAATTTACTTATTATTTATTATTATAATTTTTGGCTATGGAAAATGGCAGGTGAGTCAGATCTCCTCTGTAGTGACTATTGCTAAAACCTGCAAAGTCAGGTGAAACAACACGAAGGCACAAACTGTGAGCTAGGTGATGCAGGACTTCCCATAATGTGTTCGTGTTAAATATAACATCCTTGCTACTCTTGTCCTGATGAGCCCCGATAAAGGCGAAACGCGTCGACAGAATGCCCTTGTGACTAATATCAAGTCACTTGCCATTAAAAATTTTTGTTTGAAATTAATTTAAGACACATTAAATTTACTTATTGTTTATATATATATATATATATATATTGCTATGTTTCCTTGTATTAGAATCGAGCCTCACGAATTGGGCGTCAAGAATGCTGTGAAACCTACAAAAAGCTACTAACTTAACTGGTCCGTTGACTTTCTTCTGTTACTCGCCTCTTTACTCTTTTCCGCCTCGGCTGCTCACCTAGTTAAAACTTTCATCCTCAATCATAAAAAAAAACAAACACATTCCTATCACAAACACCAACGTTAACTCTATTTACATCAATATTCACAATACATTAAAATTTCAAAATTAAATTCCAGCATAAATTTCAGTATCAGAAAATTTCAAGATTAAATTTATTATCATTTTAATGTGCATCCAGAATTAAAGTCCTTGTAGATGCCTACTAATTAATATAACAATATATGCAGACCTAAATCTGAGTACAAAGGAAGCATCTCCTACCCCTTTGCGTTAATTAACCAGGTTCGTCTAATTGAGCTCAAAGACATACCCAAATTTTCATCATAATCCAGAACATAAATACTAAATACCCCTTTCTACTTAAACAAGAAAATTTCACCTTAAACTTAAAAATTTTAAGTTAGTACAATTTCACTACTGTCCATTTTAAGTAAATCAATTATAAAGTTATTCAACACACACCAAAACATCAAAAATCGAACAACAAAGCATAAGTTACCTGAAGGTTAATGCACTCGTGGCGTCAATGTACATCGTCCTCTGTTAATCACACCAATCCAACTGGGTTATGTTTAGGTCCTCGGATTACTGGTCGCCTTTAAAATTTTCTACACCACCATTCATCTAAAGTTGTTTCAGTGCTTTTCCGGAACTCATTTGTGTATATCTGAAGCTTGTTTTGTGGATCCAGACACGTTTACGAATCATTTAATTATTAACACCCCCGAAAAATAGCAAAGAAATTCATACTTCTTTCACAAATATACGCCAAAACTGCCTACTTTTGTGTATTCATTTGTCGTTGCAAATTTGACTAATTGGTACAGTGATACTAGACTTTATTACCTTGTATCTTCTTTTCTAAGTGCACTAAATTACATTCATTGTAGCACGTAAAGAACAAACTGTTTTAAATCACCAAAATATACGAGCAAACTGTTTAAATTATTCTATCAAAATCGGAAAACTAAAAAGCACTGTTTAACGCATTGAATCAAATCGAAAATTTAAGAGAGCGAACTTCATATTAACCCGGGTATATATAGTGGTTAGCCGGTCTGTCGGTTTTGTCCCCAAAACGGCCAGTTTCTAGAATTTCGTATACTATGTTCCCATCTCGACCGCCTGTGCGTCGGTTCTTATTAAATTTGCACTCACACCAGTTAAATCTCAGAAATTTCGACACGGCTCGCAACGTCTGGGAATAACTAATTAATTTTTATACAAAAATGTTATTTTTACCTCTCAAGTTTGTCTCTTATTTTCAACCAATCGCAACCCAGTGACGTTGCTCCACTCACGCCTTTTACTATATGTGTCTCTCTTGCGCATATTATCTGTCTCTATCTACCCTGTTCCGAGTGGTACAAATCTATATTCTTTAGTATCGGTTATTTTCAATCCACGTGGACTTGTGAAATAACCAACCTTATTAGCATTTCTCGTGAATATTAAGCAACGGTTTCTCCAACATTCTCTGTAACCATTTGTTATCTGCAAATTTTACGCAGAACATAAAACATTTAAAAATACGCAGGTGTTCAAACATAATACTTCTACGATCTGAATATTATTGGGTTTTTACTAGCTTTTATACATATTATATATTACTAATGGTTCAATTAACTCCAATTAAAATAATACCCTTTAATTTTTAGTGACTCGTAATCAAATATTGATTATTATCTGTACATTTTGTTTAATACCGGTTACTTAAAATTGAGTTAATTAATATAAATTTTGCACGTAATTTCCATTTGTTTCTTTACTCGGAATAATTAAATTACACGTAGAGCATTTTAATACGGCTTCTTTTTATAGAAGGCGTCTTGTAAATAATTTAACTCCCTTATTTTTAATGAAACGACTGAATTTTTATGCTTCACGGTTTTATATATATATATATATATATATATATATATATATATATAAACGAGGCTTGTTCAATTGAAACCCATCTTTGGTCAGGTTAGCCTTAGAAACAATTGTAATCACTTAACTGACGTTTTGCAACGTTAGATCTAAGAGAATCACAGTTGTTCGAAAATCCAATTTATTGGGAAATAAACAAATACCAAATTTATTCAATTTAGATTAGAATAAAGCTAACAAACAAGACTACATGCTCGATATGTACGAAAATTCCTGGAATTCCTGAAGTAAATATAAGGTATAACAATTGAATTACGTGACTTCAACCACCGCGTCATGCAATTAAAATACATACAATTGGTAAATTTTCCCAAACATAACAAGTGATAATACGCTTGGCCTCGCCTAGCACGTGCAGCCAGCGAATCACAAACAAAAGTGGGACGATCCTATAAATATCTGGAAAATTGAATATCGAGTTAGTATACTTTGAAACTGGGCAGTGACTATAATTGAAAGTGCCAAATATTTACGTGAATAATAAATATTTGTTAACAGTGAAATTATATAGTGTAAAATTGTGCCGTAATTCTGAGACGTAAGTAAATAAGATTTAGGAAATTATAACATTTCTAATAATAAATAAAACAGGACTCTGAATGTCGATCTAAATTCCTCTCTGAAGGTTGATCTAAATTCCTCTCGCAATGTAAATCTGAATTTACCATCTCAACTACCATCGGAATGACCATCTCAATTACGATATAAATTACAAGTAAAATAATGTTACGATTCTTGTAGAACTTTAAATTACGAGACACTACGATCAAAAATACAATTTTGGAGAATGCTACCTGTTCAAGCAAATTGATGATAAATATTCTATGGAAGAAATGAAAACCTTTCATTGAAATAAACGCACCAATAACGATTTGGATATCGACTTCAATTTTAAGAGCACCCATGAAACTGTTTTATCTCAAATATTTTGATATGATTTATTTTTAAACTGTTTTATCTCAATCATAATTTAAAGTGTAAAAGCCGACAAATTGAGGATTTCTTGCAAAATTCTATAAAAGTTACAGACAGCTTAAAACGTTTCAATAAGTCTTTAAAGGTAATAAAAATCTCGTTTTGCTGGTTTGATTTTGTAATAATTTGACAGATGTATATGATATAAAAGGGAGAAAATAGTTAGAGGAGTTGTAAATATTCAATCATTATACTGTGTATTATAGAAGTGCTTTATTTAATTGAATCAGCTAGTCGAGGCAAAAGAAAATTATAAATTAACATTTCACAAGTGTTTGAGTGGTATAAGGGGCTGTGAGAAAATAACAGGGGTTATCACAGCATTTTATGGTCTGCGCAAGCCGTGGGACGAGAATAACAAGGGTTAACACAGCAATATATATATATATATATATATATATATATTATATATATTATATATATATATATATATATATATAACTCAAATTTAGACCAGGGTAGAAAATTAATTAGCGACATCAAATAATTTTAATCACCCTGTATAAAGAAACAAATAGAAATTACGTGCGAAATTTATATTAATTAATTCAATTTTAAGTAACGGGTATTAAACAAAGTGTACAGATAATAATTAATATTTAATTAGTATTTGCTAAAAATTAAAGGGTAGAAGTCAATGCCATTCATTACTTATTTTAATTGGAGTTAATTAAACCATTAGTAATATATAATAAGCATAAAAGCCTGTGAAAATCCAAGGTTAATATACCATGAAAACGTAGCTCGGAGAATTATATTTAAAACATTCATTAGAAGCGCACACCTGCAAACTTTTAAATGTCAAATTCTAATAAATTCGAGCTGATAAACATGCAGATTCTACGTATATGGGAAACGGTCGGATGTTTTAGCAGGAAAGGCTAGATGAGGGGTTATTTTACTTACGTAAGAATCCACGTGGATTTAAATAACAGATAGTAAAGAATATCGATTTGTACCACTCAGACCAAGGTAGAAAGGGATGGATAAACGCGTAAAGCAGAGACACTGATAATAAAGGCGTGATTTGTGAAGCTTCACTAGGGCCACGATTGGTTGAAATAAGATGCAAACATGAGAGGGGAAAGCATAGCAGTTGGTGTGTAAATTAATTAGTTGTTCGCGGACGCGTTGCGAGCCGTGTGGAAAATTTTTAGATTTTCAACTTGGACGTGTGCAAATTTTAGTAGAATCGCTATGCCGGACTGTCGAAAGGAAAAGAGAATGCGAAATTCTAAAAATTGTCCGTTACGGAACAAATTCGACGTGCAAGCGGGCCATTATATAAATCCGTGTTTATAGGAGTTTCGCTCTCTTAGATTTTTGATTTTATTCGATACTTTAAACAGTTTTGCTCTTTATTTTTGATTATTTAATACTTTAAGTAGAATACGAGGTGATTACGTGCTACAATAAAAGTTATTAGTACACTTAGAGAAGATAGATATGGTAATAAAGTCTAGTAAAATTGAGTTAATTAATATAAATTTTGCACGTAATTTCCATTTGTTTCTTTACTCGGAATAATTAAATTACACGTAGAGCATTTTAATACGGCTTCTTTTTATAGAAGGCGTCTTGTAAATAATTTAACTCCTTATTTTTAATGAAACGACTGAATTTTTATGCTTCACGGTTTTATATATATATATATATATATATATATATATATATATATAAACGAGGCTTGTTCAATTGAAACCCATCTTTGGTCAGGTTAGCCTTAGAAACAATTGTAATCACTTAACTGACGTTTTGCAACGTTAGTGGTGTTTGTAAACTTCCCACTGGTCAGTTTCTCTCGTATATATATATATATATATATATATATATATATATATATATATATATATATATTGACAGTGATTTTAAGTATTGTGACTTTCAAATGACGTTTGTTGTTAACAATAGGTCATGTTGACATATTTTTTCAACCATGAAAGACCCTTGTTTATAGAATTTACAGAACCTCGGGTGCATATCAACGCAAACTTGTATAATGAAACTTTGAACAAGCTCCATCAAGCAATAAGACGAAAACGTCCAGAGAAGCTTTCACGTGGTGTCATTCTGCTTCACGACAATGCTTGACCTCATGTTGCTAATGTAGTGAAATAAAATCTACAGCGAAAGAAATGGAGGATATTAAAGCATTCACCCTATAGTTCCGATTTATCGCCTTGCGATTTTCACATCTTTGGGCCACTGAAAAAAGCGTTAAAAGGTAACCATTTTCAGTCGGACGAAGAAGTACAAAACGCCGTGAAAGAATTCTTCGAGCAGCAGTCACAAGATTTTTTAGGCAGGCGATACATAGGTTGGCGAAACAATGGGATATGTGCCTTAGTCGTAGTGGTAATTATTTATAAATTTAGTTGTCAATAAATTTTTCCTGAACCAAAGATTGAACAAGCCTCGTATATATATATATATATATATATATATATATATATATATATATATTCAATTGTAACTTTCTGGGTAGTGGCCATCCATTAAATAAAATAATACATTATAATATTCTTGTTTACGCGTTTCGGTCTACAAGACCATTATCAAAACTTTATTATAGCAAATATTCTTCAATAGCACCTACAAATTTTTACTTATAAACATGTGATTATAATTTTTTTCAGATAATTAATCCTTACCTCTATTTCAATTATTTTATAAATTTGTACAGCTAAAATTCATTTTAACAATAATATGTAATTCAAACATTTTGGGTCATTAAATAAAATTGTAAACATACACGTTAAAAGCTAAATTAAAACTGTTGATAATAACCTTAATACATTATTGATAACAACTTTTTATCTAATTTATATTATTTTACTAGCATTTATCTATTAAAACTATTCTATTTCTTAAATCTACAGGATTAAACATTATAAATATACACGCAATAACTCTTAACTATATTAACATTACTGATGATTTTGTTATCCCAATTTTTAGTTTACTACTATTTATTTGTTATGTATAATATTATTAAAGATTTTTATAAAACCGTCGTTGTCGGTCTTTGAATTTATGGCATTTACTTCCCTTTGTATGTGTATTACCTCTAAAAAATTCCTCTTAGTATCATGTATTTCGTTGTCTATGATGTTTATTGTATCAAAATTAAAATTATGCACTTTGCTTATGGCGTGATTAGCGAGTGCCGTACATTTATTATTAGTATTAATTGAGTATTTGTGCTCATAGCATCGTTTACTAATATATTGTTTAGTACTGCCAATATAAGTACCGGGGCATTCTTTGCAATTTATTCTATATATGACATGCGTTTTATTTTTTTCCGGGATATCAGGTTTTAATTTATTAAAAAATTTTTTTGTGTAATTGTTAGGTTTATGTACTACTTTGATATCAAATTTTTTTAAACATGTTTTTATTTTGTGAGAAAGGAGCGGATTATATTCTAAGCTTACAAAAGAACCTACTTTGGTATCATTTTTTATTTGTCGTTTATTGTTATTATAAATATTATGTATTTTTTGTTTTATTACAGGTTCATAGAACTTTACAGGGTAGTTATTTTCTTTTAATATAGAATAAATTGCAAAGAATGCCCCGGTACTTATATTGGCAGTACTAAACAATATATTAGTAAACGATGCTATGAGCACAAATACTCAATTAATACTAATAATAAATGTACGGCACTCGCTAATCACGCCATAAGCAAAGTGCATAATTTTAATTTTGATACAATAAACATCATAGACAACGAAATACATGATACTAAGAGGAATTTTTTAGAGGTAATACACATACAAAGGGAAGTAAATGCCATAAATTCAAAGACCGACAACGACGGTTTTATAAAAATCTTTAATAATATTATACATAACAAATAAATAGTAGTAAACTAAAAATTGGGATAACAAAATCATCAGTAATGTTAATATAGTTAAGAGTTATTGTGTGTATATTTATAATGTTTAATCCTGTAGATTTAAGAAATAGAATAGTTTTAATAGATAAATGCTAGTAAAATAATATAAATTAGATAAAAAGTTGTTATCAATAATGTATTAAGGTTATTATCAACAGTTTTAATTTAGCTTTTAACGTGTATGTTTACAAATTTATTTAATGACCCAAAATGTTTGAATTACATATTATTGTTAAAATGAATTTTAGCTGTACAAATTTATAAAATAATTGAAATAGAGGTAAGGATTAATTATCTGAAAAAAATTATAATCACATGTTTATAAGTAAAAATTTGTAGGTGCTATTGAAGAATATTTGCTATAATAAAGTTTTGATAATGGTCTTGTAGACCGAAACGCGTAAACAAGAATATTATAATGTATTATTTTATTTAATGGATGGCCACTACCCAGAAAGTTACAATTGAAGATAAAGTTATATGGTCAGAAAATTTACATATTATCTATATATATATATATATATATATATATATATATATTGCTGTAATTATAGGGTTAATTTAGGGGTAAGTTAAGTCATTGGGGTCGTAGAATAAGCAAGGGAAACTCCCAAGTAACAGAAGCACGAAATTATAGATATTAGGAGAGTAAATAGGTTATTATAAAAATTATTAGTTGCGAGCACACTGTATATAGCAGTACAAACAATTAAAACATATATGCAAGTGTAGCTACTAGCAGAGATTAGAATTTAAAAATGTAACGAAACGCATTAAAATTAAATCAGTGAAAAACCTGCATGAAATGGCTAGATAAACATTCATAAAGTGTGTAAAGATATTATCGTAAACGCACGCAGAAATTATGCTTTATTTAAAAGCGTACGTGATCTAAGAGAATCACAGTTGTTCGAAAATCTAATTTATTGGGAAATAAACAAATACCAAATTTATTCAATTTAGATTAGAATAAAGTTAACAAACAAGACTACATGCTCGATATGTACGAAAATTCCTGGGATTCCTGAAGTAAATATAAGGTATAACAATTGAATTACGTGACTTTAAGCACCGCGTCATGCAATTAAAATACATACAATTGGTAAATTTTCCAAACATAACAAGTGATAATATGCTTGGCCTCGCCTAGCACGTGCAGCCAGCGAATCACAAACAAAAGTGGGACGATCCTATAAATATCTGGAAAATTGAATATTGAGTTAGTATACTTTGAAACTGGGCAGTGACTATAATTGAAAGTGCCAAATATTTACGTGAATAATAAATATTTGTTAACAGTGAAATTATATAGTGTAAAATTGTGCCGTAATTCTGAGACGTAAGTAAATAAGATTTAGGAAATTATAACATTTCTAATAATAAATAAAACAGGGCTCTGAATGTCGATCTAAATTCCTCTCTGAAAATTGATCTAAATTTCTCTCGCAATGTAAATCTGAATTTACCATCTCAACTACCATCGGAATGACCATCTCAATTACGATATAAATTACAATCATAAATTACAAGTAAAATAATTTTACGATTCCTGTAGAACTTTAAATTACGAGACACTACGATCAAAAATACACTTTTGGAGAATGCTACCTGTTCAAGCAAATTGATGATAAATATTCTATGGAAGAAATGAAAAACTTTTCATTGAAATAAACGCACCAATAACGATTTGGATATCGACTTCAATTTTTAAGAGCACCCATGAAACTGTTTTATCTCAAATATTTTAATATGATTTATTTTTAAACTGTTTTATCTCAATCATAATTTAAAGTGTAAAAGCCGACAAATTGAGGATTTTTTGCGAAAATTCTATGAAAAGTTACAGACAGCTTAAAACGTTTCAATAAGTCTTTAAAGGTAATAAAAATCTCGTTTTGCTGGCTTGATTTTGTAATAATTTGACAGAAAATAGTTAGAGGAGTTGTAAATATTCAATCATTATACTGTGTATTATAGAAGTGCTTTATTTAATTGAATCAGCTAGTCGAGGCAAAAGAAAATTATAAATTAACATTTCACAAGTGTTTGAGTGGTATAAGGGGCTGTGAAAAAATAACAGGGGTTATCACAGCATTTTATGGTCAGCCTAAGACGTGGGGCGAGTTAACACAGCATTTATGTACGCCCAATTCGTGGGGCGAGAATAACAAGGGTTAACACAGCAATATATATATATATATATATATATATATATATATATTTATATATATATATATATATTACTCAAATTTAGACCAGGGTAGAAAATTAATTAACGACATCAAATAATTTTAATTACCCTGTATAAAGAAACAAATAGAAATTACGTGCAAAATTTATATTAATTAATTCAATTTTTAAGTAACGGGTATTAAATAAAGTGTACAGATAATAATTAATATTTAATTAGTATTCGCTAAAAATTAAAGGATAGAAGTCAATGCCATTCATTATTATTTTAATTGGAGTTAATTGAACCATTAGTAATATATAATAAGCATAAAAGCCTGTGAAAATCCAAGATTAAAATACCATGAAAACAAAGCTCGGAGAATTATCTTTAAAACATTCATTAGGAGCGCACACCTGCAAACTTTTAAATGTCAAATTCTAATAAATTCGAGCTGATAAACATGCAGATTCTACGTATATGGGAAACGATCGGATGTTTTAGCAGGAAAGGCTAGATGAGGGGTTATTTTACTTACGTAAGAATCCACGTGGATTTAAATAACAGATAGTAAAGAATATCGATTTGTACCACTCAGACCAAGGTAGAAAAGGATGGATAAACGCGTAAAGCAGAGACACTGATAATAAAGGCGTGATTTGTAAAGCTTCACTAAGGCCACGATTGGTTGAAATAAGATGCAAACATGAGAGGGGAAAGCATAGCAGTTGGTGTGTAAATTAATTAGTTGTTCGCGGACGCGTTGCGAGCCGTGTGGAAAATTCTTAGATTTTCAACTTGGACGTGTGCAAATTTTTAGTAGAATCGCTGTGCCGGACTGTCCAAAGGGAAAAGAGGATGCGAAATTCTAAAAATTTTCCGTTGCGGGACCAATTCGACGTGCAAGCGGGCCATTATATAAACCCGTGTTTATAGGAGTTTCGCTCTCTTAGATTTTTGATTTTATTCGATACTTTAAACAGTTTTGCTCTTTATTTTTTGATTATTTAATACTTTAAGTAGAATACGTGGTGAATACGTGCTACAATAAAAGTTATTAGTACACTTAGAGAAGATAGATAAGGTAATAAAGTCTAGTAATATTTGCGGGTGTTACTGTACCAATTATCCAAATTAGTAGCGATAAATAAATACATTGAAGTATGCAGTTTTTAGTATAGCGTGAACGAATTGTGAATTTCTTTGCTATTTTGTTCGGGAGTGAGTAATCAAGTGTTATTCGTAAACGTGATTGGATCTACAAAACAAGATTTAGATATACGTAGATGAGTTCCTGAGAAGCCCTGAAACAATTTAGATGAATGGTGGTGTAGAAAAATTTTAAAAGCGGTCAGAATCTGAAGCCGTAAACATAAACCAGCTGGAATGGTGGGATGAGCAAGTCCGATGTACATTGAAGCCACGAGTGCAGTAACCTTCAGGTAAATTATGCATTTTGTTCGATCTTAGATGTTTTGGTGTGTGTTGAATATCTTTATAATTTGTTTGATAAAAAATGGACAGTAGTAAATTTGTATAAACAACAAATTTTTAGTTTTAAGGTAAAATTTTCTTGTATAAGTAGAAAGGAGTATTTATTAGGTTTATGTTTTGGATTATGATGAAAATTTGGGTCTGTCTTTGAGCTCAATTAGACTAACCTGTTAAATTAACGTAAAGGGGTGGGAGATGCTCCCTTTTATTCAGACTGAGGTCTGCACATATTGTTAACTTAATTAGTATGCATCCTACAAGGACTCTAATTCTGGATGCAAATTAAAATGATGACAAATTTTAACTTGAAATTTTACAATGCTAAAATTTATGCTGAAATTTAATTTTGAAATTTTAATGTATTATGAATATTGATGTAAATAGAGTTAACGTTGATGTTTGTGGTAGGTATGTGTTTGTTTTTTTTTATGAATGAGGATAAAAGTTTTAACTAGGTGAGCAGCCGAGGCGGAAAGAGTAAAGAGGCGATTATCAGAAGAGATTCAACAGGGCGAGAATCACAGCAAATCTTGGTGCCCAATTCGAGAGGCTCGAGTATTTTTTTTTACTCTGGTGAGTTTTTTTTGTAGGTTTCACAGCATCTCTTGGCGACCCGAACGTGAGGGCTCGAATTTCAGATAGTGTGTAACTGTTTCAGGAAACTGACGACCCTGAAATTAGGAGCTGAGTGTGAATATTTTTTGAAGGTGTGTGAAAGAAGTGTGTAGGCGTGAGTGGGGGGTGAAAAGTGTGACGTATGCAGAGAAAAGAGTGGCTTCGAAGTCAAGGGGTGGAAATAGGAAGCAGTGATAGTGCTTTATTTAAGACGACAGAAGCAGAAATGGAGGAAGAAGCAGGAGGTAGTAGGGATCAGTCTAAGACGGTGTCAGGAGAAACAGGAAATGAGTTAATGATGAGAATGTTAGAGGAAATGCGATTAGCTAGGGAGGAGTCCAATAGAAAATTAGAACAGCTAAGCGATGAATCGAATAGAGCATGGGAAGAGTCCAACAGAAAATTAGAACAGCTAAGCGATGAATCTAATAGAGCGAGGGAGGAGTCCAACCGAAAATTAGAGCAGATAAGCGGGAAAATTGAGCAATCTACTAAAGAATTTACAGAGTTTAAAAATAGTCTTACTGTGAAAATGGGGGAAGTAGAAAGTAGGGTTGATAGAAATGAGAAAAACATTACAGGTCATTCGACAGGAAATGGGACATTTAAGGTCCGAAGTACGTATTTTTTGTGAAGAAGAGATAAATATTAAAATGACTGAAGTAACGAACTCATGTAGGGATCAGTTAGGCAGGGTAGAACGCGAAGTTAGTAGTATCAAATACAACATGTCAAGTTTAACGGGGGATGGTCCCAGATTTTATACAGGTGGCGTATCATTGGACCAACATATGAAATTTTATGGCGATAACAGGGTAAATCCACAAATTTTTATTAATAGTGTAAGAAATCTAGTGGGAAATTTATTTGACGAACAGACTAAACTCAATACGATAAAAGCTTTATTGAAAGACAATGCGGAAGCATGGTATAATTTAGTAGGACAGGACATAGACACATATCAGGACTTTGAAAACAAATTTTTACAACATTACTGGAGTGATCACAAACAGGATCAGATTAAGGACGACTTGATTACAGGAAAATTTAAGGGAGAGTTTGCAGGTTCTAGGGAGCAATATGCCATCCGCAAATACAGTGTGGCCAAACAACTTAATCCACCATTGACGGACAGACAAATAGTCAAATACTTATCACGACATTTTGAACTGGAAATCAGACAACACGTGGCCTTACAAAACATCACAGAACGGGAGACATTTTTAGAATACTTACAGAGATATGACGATGTATGTGTAGGACGGACAAGAGAGATACGAGAACGAAACATTAACACGGTTAGGTTTGACAACAGGACACAGAATTTTGCGAGAGGGCCTGACTACAATAGGAATTTTCGACCGAATTGGGAACGACGAGGACAGGAATACAGAAGCAATAGTGCGACTAGGGGACCAACGCCAAGACCTAGTTACACGAGACAGAATAGTTTACCTGAGGTAAACAGGACAGTGACGAGCACGCCGAATAGAGACAGGGACACGGATATTAATACGAGAAAGACGTACGCACAGATTGTAGAAGGACAACCAGGACCAAGTACGGAAAACGGGACGAGACAGGATTTTTAGAACGCGACAGACCACTAGATTTCTGTGTAAATGTGTATGAACATCCACGTGAATTTTTCAAAATTGAGGAGGAAGTAGAGCCAGAAACTGTAGAAAAATTATGTTTGCCAATTATTAATATAGGAATTTTTGAGAATAATGTAGAAGTATTACTTGATACAGGGGCAGAGGCGAGTTCAATATCGGAGGAATTTGTCAGCAAAATTAGGGATAAGGTTTGTGATAGAATTATGCCTATAAAGCGTAGCCATTTAGTAGCTCCAAATAAAAAGAAGTTTGCTGTAGTAAATAGTGTTGTGGTGCTTAGGATAAATATAGGAGGTTTAAGCTGTGAACAGGAGTTTGTAATTGTACCTGGACTGAAGTTTCAGAGTATTTTAGGTGTTGACTGTATGATGCAGTTAGGGGTTTTGATAGATATGGAAAGGAAGGTAGTAAGGATTAAGGATAGGGTAGTGCCATGGAAGGGCAGTTATGAAGTCACAGAGGATGACACTGGGTTGAGTATTAATGTAGTAGAGGTAGAGGATGATGGAGTTAAACAGATCAACACAATAAGATGTCCAGAGGATAGGATAGTAGAGGTTCAAGCTTTATTACAAAAACATGCAGAATTAGTGGGGGTAGAAGTAAGCACAGCGTTAGACTATGAGCACGTGTTAGAAGTGGATAATTCAGAACCGTTTAACGCAAAGGTTTATCCTATTCCAGCAGCATATCGGGAGCAAGTGAAGGCAGAATTAAATAAAATGTTGGAAGATGGCATAATAGAGGTCTCAAACACTCATTTCATAAATTCGTTGGTGGTGGTTAACAAAAAGGATGACAGAAAAAGGATTCGCTTATGTTTAGATGCACGAAAAATTAATCAACCGACCAAACCGCAATTCCATTGTCCACCATCCATGGACACACTTTTGACGAGGTTAAGTGGCAAGTTAGTTTTTAGTAAATTAGATTTAAGGAATTCATTCTGGCTGATTCCATTACACAAGGATTCTAGAAGGTACACAGGATTTTCCGTAGAGGGAAAAATCTATAATTTTAAGGTAGTATCGTATGATTTGTCAACGTCAAGTGCTGCATTAATTAAGGCAATGCAAGCAATTTTAGGAGCATATGAGCAGTTCTGCATACACTATGTGGATGATATATTAATTTTTAGTGAAACTGAGGAGCAACATTACTCTCATTTAGAACGAATATTATTAGAGCTTAAATTAGCAGGGTTGAGGCTGAATCTAGAAAAATGTGAATTTTTTTCAAAAGCTGTTAAATTTCTGGGGTATGTGGTGAACACTCAAGGTATGTGTATCGATAAAGAAAGAGTGTCCGAACTTTTGACATATCCGAGACCTAATAGCATTAGGAAATTAAGAGCTTTTTTGGGGGTCCTTAACTTTTATAAGAAGTTTGTACCGGGATTTGCTGAAAAAGCAATTCCATTGTTTAAACTTCTGAAGAAGGGAGTAAGATGGAGTTGGACGGAGAGTCAAGAGGCAGCATATTTAACACTGTTGGAACAGTTTCATGACCAACTAATTTTGAGGCATCCCAGATTTGATGTAGGTTTTGTACTGAGGACGGATGCATCGGATAGTGCTTTAGCAGCAGAGTTGTACCAAGTACAAGAGGGGGAAGAGGTGCCCATATCTTTTGTTTCACGCACACTGAAACCGCATGAAGTAAATTACACAATTAGTGAAAAGGAGATGGCTGCAGTGGTGTTTGGGGTTACAAAGTTAAAATTTTTTTTGATTGGAAGACATTCTGTAATCGAAACGGATCATTCGGCGTTGTGTGCGTTGATGAATACAAGATTTTGGAATAATCGAGTATATCGATGGGGGTTGTTACTACAGGAGCTTGACTTTGAGATTAAATATATTAAGGGAGAAAACGACTTTATAGCAGACGCGTTTAGTAGAAACCGAGACAAGGGTAACAAAAGACCGTGTGATATCATGATTGCTATGAACAGTCTACTACAAAACGATTCAGTATATGGAGAAGAGGAGATCTTGAGGAACCAGAGGCAGAGTGAGGAGCTGCATACTATTAGAACGAAGTTAGAAAACGAACCGGGATTCAAAAACTTCCATATGATAAATGGATTTTTGTGTAAAAAAATTTAAGACTTGGAAGTGTATGTAGTGGATAGGGTACAAGCAAAATTAATTACCAAAGATCTACATTTAAGATATGGTCACATAGAGATCCGAAAGACTTGGTTAATTTTTAGGGAAACGTTTTTTTCAACTAAAGACTTAGGGTTGGTAAAGTCAGTTATCAACACTTGTCACTTATGTACTTTAGGAAAGTACAAAAATAGTACGAGTCAAGATGTAGTACAAAGTATACACGTACAAAATCCCCTGGACTTAGTTGCTATTGATTATTTGAGTAATCTAGTCTGAAGTACAAAGGGACACAAACATGTGCTGATTGTGACTGATGTGTTTTCGAAATTTACAAAATTATATCCCACTCGGGATTGTAACACAGTCGGAACAAACAAGAAATTGGAACAATTTTGTAGGGAATTAGAAACTTTTAAACGAGTATTAGCAGTAAATGCTACATATTTTAATAATCAACGGTTTAGGGATTATTGGGAGAGGCAAAACATCAAAGTGGTGTTTTGCAGCATAAGGCAACCTCAAGCTAATCCAGCTGAGCGATATATTCAAGAGACGGTTAAATTCTTGCGTTTGGCTTCACATAGGAATCATCGTTTATGGGAGGACAATTTGTCCAAGGTTGAATCTTTTATCAATGAAACCCCTAGTACCGTGACAGAAACCAGTCCCATTATGCTTATCAAGCAACAGTATCCCGAAAGACCATGGCAAATTGTGTCTAGGGACGATGAATTTCAACAACTTTTGGTAGATGTGAGGGAGAGGTTAAGGAAGAGAGCTGAAAAATATACAAGGAAGATGAACGCGAGAATAAGAAAGAGGGAAAAATTTAAAGTGGGAGACCAGGTAGTAGTAAAAAGCTTGAGAGTAGGGAAGAGAGATAAAATAACATGTGCTAAACTACACTTGCCCTATGAGGGACCTTTTGAGATAGGTGAAGTAGTAGGGGAGTGCACGTATTTATTAAGGGAAGTAGGGACGGGAAATGAGAGGGGACGGTTTCACGTCAACCTACTATTCCCTTATACAGGAGAACCAGCACCACAGTAGAAATAGGTGTATATAGAAGAGTAGAAGTAAGTGTTTATGGAAAATAAAGCTAGGTATAGGATAAATATGGGAAATAGTTAGAAATAGGTGTATAAGATGAGAAGGAAAATTAAATGTAGGAAGAAAATAAGATAGGTTAAGTATAGATATTTCTTATAAGATTAGTGGAAAGTTAGGAATAGAATAAGAATAGGATAGGTATATAGGATTAGTTAGGTGGAAGTGAGTATAGTGAAGATTAGTTAAAAGTTAGGAATAGGATAGGTAGTTAGGATGTATATAGGATTAGATGGATAGTAGGATGAAGTTAGGAATAATTTCAGTTTATAAAATTAGGTGAGCGTTAGGAATAGGATAGGGATATAGGATAGGTGTAAATATTTTTAGGATTGGATATAAGTTAGGTAAGTTAGAAAGATAAGTGTAGAGGGAGATAGACAATTTTTGTTTGTAGTCTAGATGTTTTGTATTTGAATTCAAATAAGTGGGATTATTTGTATTCAAATAGGGGGAAAATACTCAAATTTAGACCAGGGTAGAAAATTAATTAACGAAATCAAATAATTTTAATCACCCTGTACAAAGAAACAAATAGAAATTACGTGCAAAATTTATATTAATTAATTCAATTTTTAAGTAACGGGTATTAAACAAAGTGTACAGATAATAATTAATATTTAATTAGTATTTGCAAAAAATTAAAGGGCAAGTCAATGCCATTCATTATTATTTTAATTGGAGTTAATTGAACCATTAGTAATATATAATAAGCATAAAAGCCTGTGAAAATCCAAGGTTAAAATACCATGAAAACAAAGCTCGGAGAATTATATTTAAACATTCATTAGGAGCGCACACCTGCAAACTTTTAAATGTCAAATTCTAATAAATTCGAGCTGATAAACATGCAGATTCTACGTATATGGGAAACGGTCGGATGTTTTAGCAGGAAAGGCTAGATGAGGGGTTATTTTACTTACGTAAGAATCCACGTGGATTTAAATAACAGATAGTAAAGAATATCGATTTGTACCACTCAGACCAAGGTAGAAAGGGATGGATAAACGCGTAAAGCAGAGACACTGATAATAAAGGCGTGATTTGTAAAGCTTCACTAAGGCCACGATTGGTTGAAATAAGATGCAAACATGAGAGGGGAAAGCATAGCAGTTGGTGTGTAAATTAATTAGTTGTTCGCGGACGCGTTGCGAGCCGTGTGGAAAATTCTTAGATTTTTAACTTGGACGTGTGCAAATTTTTAGTAGAATCGCTGTGCCGGACTCTCCAAAGGGAAAAGAGAATGCAAAATTCTAAAAATTGTCCGTTGCGGGACAAATTCGACGTGCAAGCGGGCCATTATATAAACCCGTGTTTATAGGAGTTTCGCTCTCTTAGATTTTTGATTTTATTCGATACTTTAAACAGTTTTGCTCTTTATTTTTTGATTATTTAATACTTTAAGTAGAATACGTGGTGAATACGTGCTACAATAAAAGTTATTAGTACACTTAGAGAAGATAAGAAGATAAGGTAATAAAGTCTAGTAATATTTGCGGGTGTTACTGTACCAATTATCCAAATTAGTAGCGATAAATAAATACATTGAAGTATGCAGTTTTTAGTATAGCGTGAACGAATTATGAATTTCTTTGCTATTTTGTTCGGGAGTGAGTAATCAAGTGTTATTCGTAAACGTGATTGGATCTACAAAACAAGATTTAGATATACGTAGATGAGTTCCTGAGAAGCCCTGAAACAATTTAGATGAATGGTGGTGTAGAAAAATTTTAAAAGCGGTCAGAATCTGAAGCCGTAAACATAAACCAGCTGGAATGGTGGGATGAGCAAGTCCGATGTACATTGAAGCCACGAGTGCAGTAACCTTCAGGTAAATTATGCATTTTGTTTGATCTTAGATGTTTTGGTGTGTGTTGAATATCTTTATAATTTGTTTGATAAAAAATGGACAGTAGTAAATTTGTATAAACAACAAATTTTTAGTTTTAAGGTAAAATTTTCGTGTATAAGTAGAAAGGAGTATTTATC
Organism: Platerodrilus igneus; assembly: GCA_036346225.1. NCBI lineage: Eukaryota > Metazoa > Arthropoda > Insecta > Coleoptera > Lycidae > Platerodrilus > Platerodrilus igneus. The sequence goes on along the minus strand of JARFIW010000331.1, from coordinate 18,963 downwards.
AGGTTTATGTTTTGGATTATGATGAAAATTTGGGTCTGTCTTTGAGCTCAATTAGACTAACCTGTTAAATTAACGTAAAGGGGTGGGAAATGCTCCCTTCTATTCAGACTGAGGTCTGCACATATTGTTAACTTAATTAGTATGCATCCTACAAGGACTCTAATTCTGGATGCAAATTAAAATGATGACAAATTTTAACTTGAAATTTTATGATGCTGAAATTTATGCTGAAATTTAATTTTGAAATTTTAATGTATTATGAATATTGATGTAAATAGAGTTAACGTTGATGTTTGTGGTAGGAATGTGTTTGTTTTTTTGTATGAATGAGGATGAAAGTTTTAACTAGGTGAGCAGCCGAGGCGGAAAAAGTAAAGAGGCGATTATCAGAGGAGATTCAACAGGGCGAGAATCACAGCAAATCTTGGTGCCCAATTCGAGAGGCTCGAGTGTTTTTTTTACTCTGGTGAGTTTTTTTGTAGGTTTCACAGCAATGATACAAAACTTTCATTGGACTTCGAACTAATTCTGCCTGGAATTACTTGGACACCTTTGTATTGGGACTCGATTAGGGCCGTTGTGTTTTGGTCGGAGTGCTGTTTAGTGCGTGATTTTCGATGTAGTGAATTAATTACCACCCTCACCTTTCTATACCTCATCAATGTGACAAAAGTTGGAGGAGAACCCGGACCCCGGTTTCCGGAAAGCTCGACGAAAATGTAAGTAAAGACCTTGGCATAGAAATTTGCATGCCTACATCATAAAATCTGTTTTGTAAGTATTAAGAGGCATCGAACTTGCAGTAATGAACCCCCGAACAAAAATTGTATTAATTTGCGCCCACATATAGGGCGTACTAATTTTCTCCTGTTGGGTGAAAGGTAATATAATTAAGGTCTTTGTTATTGTTTTCATTATATTAATGGAAAGCATTCTGCATATTGTAGCGGGCTACTATTACGCGTTTCACCAATTTAAAACAAGAATATCAAGTCTTTATTACTCACTGTTCACAAGTCTAATTAACAGTATATGCTTTATTTATAGATGCTTTCAGTCCAATTAACAATAAAGCACTATCACGCTAACGCTATTTACAAGCACTAATATCTTCTTAAACTAATTCCTTAACTATAAGTCTTCTTAGCAACACTAAACACTACTATAATTTATTTATTACACTTTGTTCTATTTATGTATTTTACAAGCTGGTGGTACAATATACACGTTCACATAACACAGATTTATATTTACTAAAGGACTTTCAGAACGTAATGAACTACTAACTATATACGAGATGATTTAAATTTAAATTTATTGTCTCCATAAAATTTCATCTGTTGCTCTACTGAAATATTACTAGCAAAAATCCTTAGGCTCTCCCCCGCTAAAGCACTTATATTTTGTTTAATTCCTGTTACCTCTCTCTCAAACCTACCTATCTTTTCTTTACATGACTCGCTCACCTCAGTCATTTTCCCATTTATCTCCGACTTCCGTTTTTAATTGTCCAATTTCACTCCGAATCCCAATTATACTCCTTTCATTCCTCTCAACTCTCATTTCAACCTACCCTATTTTTACTGTTAAACCATTTTTGAAATCAGAAATTTTCTTGGTTGATTTATCTATTTTTTTGTTTAAGGTTTCGTTCATCTGCTCCACTTTTCTTCTTGATTCTTTACCCATTTCCCTAATTTCCTCAAATTTCCGGTTTGATTCGGACTCATCTGCTTCAACTTCCGGTTTGATTCCGCCCTACCTATTCGCATTTCTTCTAACATTCTCCTTATCAGCTCATTTCCTTGCTCTCCCAATTCTGTCCTCGATTGATTCTTACAACCTCCTGCTTCCTTCATTTTTCTTGATTTTTCAAACAACGCACAATCGTCACTTCCAATTTCCACTCCTTCACTGCTAAGCCAGTCCTTTCTTAATATGCGTTCGCCACACACCCAAAATAAATCTAAAACTATCACTAAGATTATTTACAAAACAATCCACCATTTCCTCTCAGGTCGTCAGTTTCCTGAAATAAATTTATTTATCTGGAATCGTGCCTCTCACGTTCGGGTCGTCATAATACTGTAAAGCTTACCTCGGCTGCTCTTCTATTGACTCCTAAATCCACCAAAACCTTTTAAAAGCAACACAGACCCTTTGTTGTTAACGTTGAATCTAAAACTTCCCGCTTCCTGCCTCTATGCTGAAACCTAATAGAAATTTACGCCCTACAATCGCACACTTAAAATAACGCAATTCACAAAATACATCACACTCTATTTAAATGAAAAAATATTACAATTCCAAAATACATTTCCTTATACACACTGGTATTATTAGTAATGTCAACAATTTTATATTCAAAAGTATTTTCAATTCCATGTCCTTATTTAAACAAATATTGTATTAAAGTAAGAGGGCGTTCTTCATACCTTACGTTTACCCCTTTGTCTTATCATGAGCTCATAGTAAAACTCGTTAAATGTGGGTGCAAATTTACCGCACTACAAAAATAAATAAGCTCCCTATACTTCTTTACAACATAGTCTGGTTATTTGTAAATTAATTATCCTTGACTAAATAAATTTCATTTTCATCAAAAGTCCCATAAATTTTCAGTTCATTAGATATATCAAATAGAAAACACTCGAAAGCACAAAAAATTTAAAAAAAAAACATAAAAATATTCACCACACAATGTTTTTATACAATTGCATACCTGGTAACTGTCTTCCAAACGTCATCCTCAAACCAGCCCTTAAAGATGATGCCGTCCAGTATGACACTACTCCACGACACAGCTCCTCGGTTGAATCACCATAATTCTATGTCTGCTGCTACCCAAAAATCTCTTCATTTATAATAAAACCATGAGCATCCAGTTCCCAAAATTCACTCTTCGTATTACCAAATAAATTAACCAAAAATTGCCTCCCTTACCATCAAATACTTCCAAATTTTACTAACTTTCGTGCATACTAAAACCACAATAATTAATTGTTTGTACTTACATACAAAATTTACTCTTCATATAAAAATACTTTATTCGCCTTTTAATTGACTTGTAATCTTATTAACTTATGAGCAATTATACATAAATTCACTACCTTCACTAAAAGTAACTTGATGAAGCGCGAAGGACTGAAGAAAAATTAAGAGAGTGACACTCCCTTTAAAAGTCGTTTATATAGCCACTGCTACACCTCCCCTGTTTTCCAATTCGCACGTAGAAAAGTTAACGAACAGGAATAATCCGTGTAAAAGCAGCAACCGTTCTTTATTTCTTAATACTGTTTTCTTAACCAACTCGATATTCTCGCGAAAAGCTCTACAGACTCTTAGTTTAGCGTGAATTATGATAACAAACATGCTAAAATTCTTAGTAAAACATTTACAACCGCCAACTGTCACTTCAATTTTGCGAAACTTGCCTCAACTGTTAATCGATTCCGAACACATTTACGCCTTCAAACTCAAACACATATCTTTGTCTCCCTTGTTCATATAACTTCTTTTCACACGTATGCCTCCACCAGCTGAATATTTGCCCTACCGAATACAAACTTGTCGCACGTATACCTGCATCGTCCAATCATCTCGTTCAATTCCTTTCCCTTGCTTTCAATCGATGCGCGTTTGCTTATAATATTCCTAGAAATTATCGATTTTGTTTCCCCTCTAAAATAAGTTTGTTTGTCGTTTCCCTCTTATACTATATCCATAATTAAATCTCTCTCTCACTCGTATTTATACGTTTCTGCTCCGTCCTTGTTCCTCCATGACAGTTGTTTCTAGCTTCCCTCTAATACTATCTTTATAATTAAAAATCGATATCTTAACAAACATACTGCTTCTTCGTCCTACTTATGTGTTTTCTGTTATGTCCTTGTTCTATACTTACTACGCTAACTCTCAACGGTCTTTTCCTTCTTGTAACATATTAAAGCTTGGTTATCGTACGTGTTATCTTGAAATATCTCCCCCTTATGCTTTGAAACGTTTCTTGGTTTGACCCTTGAAAATAATAATCCTGTTTTAACGAATACGCAAAGCTTTTATGTATTCGTATGCTACCCTAAATAAAACCTAAAAATGGTATATTTAACTCGTTGTTTTTAATTCTTATTGCCCTATCTTATAATAAATATTATGTTACGTCATTCCTAAATAAATATAACTAAAATTAAATTAACCCTACACTATTATACGTTGACTAAGCTCTAAATTAATTATTTAAAATACCTTAATTATCTAAACTGCCTAATAGATTTTCTTGTAAGTTATTACTCTAACCACAAGCTTGATTTATGACCTTATGTATTTACAATTAGCTACTAATTACACGATAATATATAATATACATACATATATATATATATATATATATATATATATATATTGCTGTGAAACCTTTTTAATTAGAATCGAGCCTCACGAATTGGGGGCCATGAATGCTGTAATTCCACCAAAATCCGAAAACTCCGGTTATCGAATCGAGCCTCTCGAATTGGGCGTCAAGAATGCTGTGAAACCTACAAAAAGCTATTAACTTAACTGGTCCGTTGATTTTCTTCTGTTAATCGCCTCTTTACTCTTTTCCGCCTCGGCTGCTCACCTAGTTAAACCTTCATCCTCATTCATAAAAAAAAACAAACACATTCCTACCACAAACATTAACGTTAACTCTATTTACATCAATATTCACAATACATTAAAATTTCAAAATTAAAATTCAGCATAAATTTTAATATCAGAAAATTTCAAGATTAAATTTATTATCATTTTAATGTGCATCCAGAATTAAAGTCCTTGTAGGATGCCTACTAATTAAGTTAACAATATATGCAGACCTGAGTCTGAGTACAAAGGAGCATCTACCACCCTTTACGTTAATTAACCAGGTTCGTCTAATTGAGCTCAAAGACATACCCAAATTTTCATCATAATCCAGAACATAAATACTAAATACCCTTTCTACTTAAACAAGCAAATTTCACCTTAAAATTAAAAATTTGTTGTTAGTACAATTTCACTACTGTCCATTTTAAATAAACAAATTATAAAGTTATTCAACACACACCAACACATCAAAAATCGAACAACAAAGCATAAGTTACCTGAAGGTTACTGCACTCGTAGCTTCAATGTACATCGTCCCTTTGTTAATCACACCATTCCAACTGGGTTATATTTACGGCTTCTGATTCTCAACGCTTTTAAAATTTTCTCCATCACCATTCATCTAAAGTTGTTTCAGGGCTTTTCCGGAATTCATCTGTGTATATCTGAACCTTGTTTTGTGGATCCAGTCATGTTTACGAACCATTTAATTATTAACACCCCCGAAAAATAACAAAGAAATTCATACTTCTTTCACAAATATACGCCAAAACTGCCTACTTTTGTGTATTCATTTGTCGTTGCAAATTTGACTAATTGGTACAGTGATACTAAACTTTATTACCTTGTATCTTCTTTTCTAAGTGCACAAAATTACATTCATTGTAACACGTAAAGAACAAACTGTTTTAAATCACCAAAATATACGAGCAAACTGTTTAAATTATTCTATCAAATTCGGAAAACTAAAAAGCACTGTTCAACGCATTGAATCAATTCGAAAATCTAAGAGAGAGAAACTCATATTAACCCGGGTATATATAGAGGTTAGCCCGTCTGTCGGTCTTGTCCCCAAAACGGCCAGTTTCTAGAATTTCGTATACTATGTTCCCATCTCGCCCGCCTGTGCGTCGGTTCTTATTAAATTTGCACTCGCACCAGTTAAATCTCAGAAATTTCGACACGGCTTGCAACGTCTGTAAATAACTAATTAATTTTTATACAGAAATGTTATTTTTACCTCTCAAGTTTGCCTTTTATTTTCAAGCAATCGCAACCCAGTGACGTTGCTCCACTCACGCCTTTTACTATATGTGTCTCGGTCTTGCGCATATTATCTGTCTCTATCTACCCTGTTCTTATTGGTGCAAATTGATATTCTTTATTATCGATTATTTCAGTCCACGTGTGTTCTTATCTGGGTTAAATAACCCCGTATCCAGCCTTCCCGTGAATATTAACCGACGGTTTCTCCAAGATTCTCTGTAACCATTCGTTATCTGCAAAATTTACGCAGAACGAGCTTTTTAAATAAACCCTGTTTTGTATTTTGTGCTAAAGCATCCGACCGTTTCCAATATCCCTAGAATCGACATGTTTATCTAAACAAATTAAACTGAAATTGCCTTTTAAAAATACGCAGGTGTGTTCAAACGTAACATTTTAAATAACCCTTCTACGATTTGACTATTATTGGGTTTTCACAAGCTTTTATGCTTATTATATTATTAATAATGGTTCCATTAACTCCAATTAAAATAATACCCTTTAATTTTTTAGTGATTCCTAATCAAATATTAATTATTATCTGTACGTTTTGTTTAATACCGGTTACTTAAAATTGAGTTAATTAATATAAATTTTGCACGTAATTTCCATTTGTTTCTTTACTCGGAATAATTACATTACACGTGGAGCATTTTAATACTGCTTCTTTTTATATAAAGCGTCTTGTAAATAATTTAAATCTCTTATTTTTAATGAAACGAATGAATTTTTATTCTCCACGGTTTTTTTTTTAATAAAGCGTATTATCTAATAAAATTCCTTATACACGGTGATTAAAATTATTTGATGTAATTCATTAATTTTCTACCCTGGTCTAAATATGAGTAATATATATATATATATATATATATATATATATATATATATATATATATTGAAGCGGGCTCCTGCTACGGCGTTTCTTTAATATAAAAACAAGTAATAACAAGAGTCTTTATTACTCACTGTTCACAAGTCTAATTAACAGTATATGCCTTATTTATAAATGTTTTCAGTCCAATTAACAATGAAGCACTATCACACTAATGAATTTACAAGCACTAATATCTTCTTAAACTAACTTCTATAGGATTAGTCCATTAACAACACTAACATAAATATTATTTATACACTTCTATCTATCTATGTATTCTACAAGCTGCATGTACATTAGACACGTTCAGCTCATATAGCATTTATGTTTACTCTCGGACTTTCAAAAGCTCAACTACATTCACTATACACGATATAATTTATATACGACATACTTATATAGACTAACCCTTACATTCATATGCGGTCTTACATATACCCTGAATTAAAGATATGACTCATTCTCCAGTAATTTCTAGAAGAATTCTCGAATCCTGAAGAATTTGCTGTGCCTCCGGCGTTTGTAGGTTTGACGGGTTGCTTAATAGTGGATCGTAACACTGCCCCCTCTTTAAAACCGTTGTGTCTCGTAACTGTAAATCCATTTTGACGCCAATTCGATGACTGATGACGGTATCGGCAGCTATCTCTTCTGGTGCATCCACCGCGTCGTTGGAAATAACAGTCAACACTCTTTTCTTGGTCTTGGTCTTGGTAGGCAACCGGTTGATTACAACAAACAAGGACCTGGACGTTGGTTCCCTGGAAAACTACTTCTAGCATATTTCAGACTATCCTCTAATCTAAGCGATCCAGTCCACAGCCCAGCTTGGGCACCGCTAGTCTCGTTACTCCATTTTCCATCATCTGCGCCTTAAGATTTAGCAAAGCCTCCCATAAATGTCCGTAACTAAGTCTCTGCCATGAAGAATTTTGGTGACCAGATAGTAAACATAACGATTTTTATCTTGAAGAACCAAAGCTTTTCCTACAGTTGGCTGCTGCTGTACTAATTCATCTACACATCCAAACTTGTTCTTGAAAACAACAGCTATTCCCCTTGACATTGCCAAATCTTGAGCTACCCAATGTGCAAGGGAATACTCTTCTGGTGCTCTAAACAGATCTTGCTGTTTTTCAACAACAACGCCAAATCTTGCCTTAGCGGAACCACCATACGCCGCCATAAAGCTCTCAAAATCTACATTTGGCTCATGATTAATAACTTGTCGAACACCATTATCATTATTTGAGTCTCCCTGGTTGTTGCCAGCGTAGAATGTTAAACGGTCAAAGTGTACCACTTTTGGTTTACCATGTGGAGATCTTCTGATCCTGTACACTACATCGTTAATTCTTTTTAACACTTCGTACTGCCCTTCCCATTGTCTTTGTAGTTTTGGCGACAATTTACGTTTTCTTCGTGAATTGTACAACCACACTAAATCTCCAGGTTGATAACCCCCTTTTTGTGCTCTCGTGTCATATTGTGATTTCTTTCGATTCGCTTGCTGCCTGGATATTCTTTCGGACGTTTTCGGGGATGCTATTTTATCTTTCACGAAGCTTACTAACGTAATCTTCACCTGCGATCTCTTCTCCAGGTTTAAATCCAAACTGAAGATCACATGTTAGCCGCAATTCACGTGCTAGCATTACGCAAGCGGGCGAGTATTCTGTGCTGTCATGTACCGAAGATCGGTACGCCAGTAGGAACAAATGTAAATATTGGTCCCAGTCTCCTTGATCTTCAGAAACAACTTTGGCCAGGTACTTCCCTATCGTCCTGTTCATTCTTTCAACCATTCCATCCGATTGGTGATGAAGTGGTGTAGTTCTAGTCTTCCTGATTCCAAGATGCTTGCAGACATTTTGAAACAACGCAGATTCGAAGTTCCGACCTTGATCAGAGTGTAATTCGAACGGAACTCCAAAGCGACAAAATAACTCCCTTACTAGTACATCTGCAACCATCTCGGCTTCTTGGTTTGGCATAGCACATGCCTCCGGCCATTTGGTAAAATAATTCATTGCAACCAAGATGTATTTATTTCCTTTATCTGATTCAGGAAACGGACCAGCTATATCAATGACTACCCTCTCAAAAGGATTCCCCACGTTATACTGTCTTATTGGGGTTTTCCGTTTTGTGACCGGGCCATTTGCAGAGGAACACAACTCACATTTCCGGCACCACTCCTTCACATCCTCTTTGCAGTTCACCCAATAGAATTTTTCTCTCACTCTTTCGAGAGTTCTCTTCACGCCAAAGTGCCCTCCGGAAATACAATCGTGCAAGTGCTGCAGCACTTCCGGCACTCTGCTTCTCGGCACTATCACTTGAAGTCTCTCAGTGCCATTTTCACATTCCAGGCGTCGTTTCAAGATTCTACTTTCAATCATCAAGGAGTCTCACTGTGCCCAGTATGCCTTCAGGCTCCTACTTAAAATACTAATTTCTTCCCAAGCTGGTCGTTGTCCTCTACTTTTCCACTCAATAATACGTCTCAATTCGGCGTCATTCTCCTGGTTTTCTCGTATTCTTTCGGGTTGCCAAGTATTATCGCTTACCGTCATCCTATGGATGACACTTATTTTCTCTTCCATCTTGGAACAATGAGTGCAATCTACCGGACAAGGTTTTTCAACAACAACGCCAAATCTTGCCTTAGCGGAACTACTATACGCCGCCATTAAACTCTCAAAATCTACGTTTGGCTCATGATTAATAACTCGTCAAACACCATTCTCATTATTTGAGTCTTTTTAGTTGTTGCTAGCATAGGGTGTTAAACGGTCAAAGTGTACCACTTTTGGTTTACCACGGGAGATCTTCTGATCCGGTACACCACATCATTAATTCTTTTTAACACTTTGTACGGGCCTTTCCATTGTCTTTGTAATTTAGGCGACAATCCACGTTTTCTTTGTGGAATATACAACCACACTAAATCTACAGGTTGGTAACCTCCTTCTTATACTCTTGTGTCATATTGTGATTTCATTCGATCGCGTGCTGCCTGGATATTCTTTCGGACGTTTCCGTGAATTCTATTTGATCTTTCACGACGCTTACTAACGTAATCTTCACCTGCGATCTCTTCTCCAGGTTTAAATCCAAACTGAGGATCACATGGTAGCCGCAATTCACGTCCTAACATCACGCAAGCGGGAAAATATCCTGTGCTGTCATGTACCGAAGATCGGTACGCCAGTAGGAACAAATTTAAATATTGGTCCCAGTGTCTTTGATGTTCAGAGACAACTTTGGCTAGGTACTTTCCTAACGTCTTATTCATTCTTTTCACCATTCCATCCGATTAAGGATGGAAAGGCGTGGTTCTGGTCTTCCTGATTCCAAGATGCTTGCATACGTTTTGAAACAACGCTGATTCGAAGTTCCGGCCTTGATCAAAGTGTAATTACAACGGAACTCCAATGCGACAAAACAACTCCCTCACTAATACATCTGCAACCGTCTCGGCTTCTTGGTTAGGTATAACATACGCCTTCGGCTATTTGGTAAAATAATCCATAGCAACCAAGATGTATTTATTTCCTTTCTCTGATTCAGGAACCGGACCAGCTATATCAATGGCCACCCTCTCAAAAGGCTTCCCCACATGTCACCGTCTCATTGGGGCTTTCCGTTTTGTGACCGGGCCATTTCCATAGGGACACAACTCACATTTCCGACACCATTCCTTCACATCCTCTTTGCAGTTCACCCAATAGAATCTTTCTCTCACTCTTTCAAGAGTTCTCTTCACGCCAAAGTGCCTTCCGGAAATACCATCGTGCAAGTGCTGCAACACTTCCGACACTCTGCTTCTCAGCACTATCACTTGAAGTCTCTCAGTGCCATTTTCACATTCCAAGCGTCGTTTCAAGATTCTACTTTCAATCATCAAGGAGTCTCACTGTGCCCAGTATGCCTTCAGGCTCCTACTTAAAATACTAATTTCTTCCCAAGCTGGTCGTTGTCCTCTACTTTTCCACTCAATAATACGTCTCAATTCGGCGTCAGTCTCCTGGTTTTTTCGTATTCTTTCGGGTTGCCAAGTATCATCGCTTACCGTCATCCTATGGATGACACTTATTTTCTCTTCCATCTTGGAACAATGATTGCAATCTACCGGACAAGGTATCCTTGACAGAGCGTCTGCATTCCGATGGCTAGTTCCTACACGATGTTCTGTGTCAAAGCTATATTCCTGCAGCCGCTCTATCCACCTTGCAACTTGCCCTTCAAGATTTCGAAACTGCAGTAACCATTTCAGTGCAGCATGGTCGGTTCTCAACAGGAATTTACGGCCGTATAAGTACTTATAAAAGTGCTCTACGGATTTGACGACGGCCAACAGCTCCCTTCTTGTCACACAATTGTTTCCTTCTGGCCGCGACAAGACCTTACTGAAATACCCAATAACTTTTTCTTGTCCGTCCTGCACTTGAGAAAAAACGCTTCCTATAGCTGTGTTACTGGCATCGGTATCCAACACAAATTTCCCCTCCATCCCCGGATAACTCAAAATTGGTGCTGTAACTAGTAGCCGTTTCAGTTGTTCAAATGCGCTGTGGCAGTCGTCATTCCAATCATATTCTTTTCCATCTTCGGTTAATTTCGTTAACGGTTTGGCAATGTTTGCAAACCCAAGTATAAAACGTCGGTAATATGTGCACAATCCTAGAAAACTGCGTAGTTGGTGTATATCTGCTGGTGTAGGCCACACTTGCACCGTTTATATTTTGTCAGGGTCAGCTCTTATTCCGGTCTCCGAAACGACATGTCCTAGGTATTTCACCTATTTTCCAAATAGGTGTCACTTCTTGGGACTCAATGTAAGGTTTGCCCCTCGTAATCTTTGGAATATCTCCTCTAGGTTCTTAAGGTGTTCTTTAAAAGACCGGCCTAACACTATCACGTCGTCTATGTACACCAGACAAGTCTTTCAAGACAGTCCACGCAGTATTGACTCCATCAATCGTTCAAAAGTAGCAGGGGCATTGCATAATCCAAATGGCATGACCTTTAACTGCAATAATCCACTTCCAATTGTAAACGCAGTCTTTTCCTTATCGTTTGGCTCCAAGCCTACCTGCCAGTATCCGCTTTTCAAGTCCAAGGTCGAAAACCATTTAGATCCGGATAGAGTATCCAAGGTGTCATCAATTCTGGGCAAAGGATAGCTGTCTTTTTTTGTCACATTGTTAAGCCGCCTGTAGTTTACACAAACATTAACATATCTAGCAATTTCTGTGTGCAACCGTCGGCTGGTTTATCTTTCGTGTCGTCTACACAACGTTTAATATGGTATACTGGAATGCAACTTCCCACAATCGTATTTTTCTTCAGGGTCACCTTATGCGGATTAATGTTTAGCACCCTTACTGGTACCATATTTCGAAACTTTACCAGCGTTCTTCCAATCAGTAATCCCTCCTGACCCATTCCGAATTCAGTTGCTTCCATCATGCATACTTGTCCTTCCCGGAGCGTACCATCCGGGCGTTTCATTACTATCATTTCCGCCTTCTCGGGTATTTTCATATCGCAAATCATTCGAACTTGCATCGTCTGGTTACTCCTACCTTAAAATGGAATCTCATCATTATCTATTCGAAGCACATTTTCTTTCATGTTTACATGAAACCCATATTCTCTCATGAGATCCATTCCCAAGATCACTTCTTCTGTAATTTCAGCTACCAACACTCGATGATTAATTAGTTTGTTCCCAATTGTCTACATAACGGCAGTCTCCCCGTTAGTACAAATATTTTCACCACTTGCCGTTTCCACGACCAACCAAATCTGGTCTCGCAATAGTCCTTGTCGCTCCTGTATCTACGAGTAATCGAACAATCCTACCATTAATTCTACCATCGGTATAAATGCTGTCCAGACTTCCCATCGACGATGCGGCACCGATGATAATCTGTGGGGCACTACGTTGTGTTGTCGACGTTTGCCCCCTTACGTCGACTTGCTTTAGTTTTCCTACTGCTCAACCGGTTGTTTTGCTAGTTGACTGCAGCGTCTCTGTATATGACCAGCTTCACCGCAGCTCCAGAATCGCAGACGCCATCTCCGCGGTCGTTGTTTTTCCAGCCTCTCCGCCATATGGTTGACTATTTCATCTATGCTGTTCTGCGCTTGACCAGGTTCCTCTAAGGCAGGCCGAACTTTGTGACTCACCCTGTGTGATGTCTGCTTAGCTGCTTCAAATTCAAGCGCATGAGCCAGTGCGTCATCTAACATTTTTGGCCGTCCTAATCTTAGCGCTTGCTGTATTTCGCCATCTTTAACACCATCCACAAATGTTTGTACAGCCAGTTGTTCGAGGAAACTATCTGATGCCGTTGGATATACCAATCTAACTAATCTGGCGATGTCAGCTTGGAATTCTTGCAGGCTTTCACTTGTCTTTTGCAAGCGGTTCTTAACTTGTGCGTGTTAAACCTGTTGCAGGTGAGCATCTCCATATCTCATCTCAAGCTTCGATGTTAAGAAGCCGTAATCATTTTGCTGGTGATCGGGAATCGTTTGTAAGATGTTAAGAGCTTCTCCCCGTAGAGCCACTATTAAGGAGATAGCCTTCTCTTAGTTGCACTAACCTTTGGCGATTGCCGCAGCTTCAAATTGTTTTAAATATGTGGGCCAAGGTGTTTTGTCATCGAATGTGGGTGGTTTCACTTTAAATTTAGTCGGTATTGACTCGCTTCTTTCCATGCTTCTTATTTCTGGAATGTTCTGATTTACAACTTGGTTTGCTAATCCAAGTGACCTCGTTGTTAGTGAAATCATTTGTTCTTGCAGCCTCATCACATCTTCTTCCATTTTAACCCATTTACTGTCCAACCTTTGCTCAACCATTTTTACTTGTTCAGTGAAATCTTCTTTCAATGCAATGGAGTTTTCCATTAATCTTTGTTCTAACGTGGCTGTCTTTTCATTCAACTTTTCTTTTAATTTCGCAGCATTTTCGCTTAACTTTTCTTCTATTTTCTCAGCATTTTCACTAAACTCTACTTCCATTTTTGCAGCGTTTTCACTCAACTTTTCTTCTATTTTCTCAGTATTTTCACTAAGTGTCACTTCTAGTTTAGTCGATCTTTCCTCCATTTTCTCAGCGTTTTCGCTAAACTTTTCTTCCATACCGGATTTAAAATCCTTAAAGAAATTCATTAAAGTTTCAGCGTCTATCTTACTTTGACTCTTGTTACAGGCATATACAAACTACTTAAATATCCTTAGACTTGTGTTTTAAATTAATCACTATATACCCCGCACCTGACACCAGTGAAGCGGGCTCCTGCTACCGCGTTTCTTTAATTTAAAAACAAGTAATAACAAGAGTCTTTATTACTCACTGTTCACAAGTCTAATTAACAGTATATGCCTTATTTATAAATGTTTTCAGTCCAATTAACAATGAGGCACTATCACACTAATGAATTTACAAGCATATCTTCTTAAACTAACTTCTTTAGGATTGGTCCATTAACAACACTAACACAACTATTATTTATACACTTCTATCTATTTATGTATACTACAAGCTGCATGTACATTAGACACGTTCAGCTCATATAGCATTTATGTTTACTCTCGGACTTTCAAAAGCTCAACTACATTCACTATACACGATATAATTTATATACGACATTCTTATATAGACTAACTCTTATATTCATAAGCGGTCTTATATATACCCTGAATTAAAGATATGACTTATTCTCTAGTAATTTCTAGAAGAGTTCTCAAATCCTGGAGAATTAGCTGTGCTTCCGGCGTTTGTAGGTTTGACGGGTTGCCTAATAGTGGATCGCAACAATATATATAGACGTGATAAGGGGTCACGAGAGGTTATTGAAACCCAAATTTTACAAATAAATTCCACTAAAGTTTAATTTAATCAGGAAAACTAAAATTTTTCGTAAATTCATGATTACGTCTTGTACAATACAAGCGTACTTTTATTTATTGTTGTACAAGAGAAAAATTCAATTGTGCGTGTATAAATAATCATCCTGTATGATATAAGCGTATTGTAGATAAATAGCATGTAACGTAAGTTGTATATGTAAAAATAATTAAGTGTAAGATACCGTAAGACGCATTCAATGCGAACGCAAATCGATCGTTTTAACATCAATACAAAGATATTTATTTTCACTTACTAATTATCAATACATTTTTGATGAAAATGATTTTTGATTTATTGTAAATAGTGTAAAATAGTAGTACTAGTTTGACACATTTAGCTTAAAAAATTACAATCAACGTTTATTTTAAACCCCAATCTAGTCTTAATTTTGTATACTGAAACATAAAAGCAAATCTTTTTTATAAAATGCAATCCCTTTTGCATTATAGGGTAATTAAAGTTTAAATTAATTTCTCCGTTGGATTACAGAAATTTATTTCAAATAAAGATTTTTTTAGAATATTAGGAATATAAAGAAATGAGTCCTCGCTATTTGGAACTACATAACTATCTACTTAATAAATGAAACGTTTTACGCCAAGAAGCGGCCCGATCATTGAAAAACGCGTAAATCTGATTAAAAAACTATTTATTATTTTTCGCATTCGCTGTTAGAGAGAAGCGATGCGACATATTAACTTTGGTTGTTAAACAAGAAGAAACAGGGCGCGTCATGAATAACTGGAACCAGAGAACAAGGTAATGAAGGTCGATAAATTTGAACACTAATGAGGATTTCCAAGAATATTACGTAAGATAGGCGTTTAGTATTTAGAATGAAATCGCGCACATTCTACAACTTTTTGGAAATAGATAAATTACAATATATAAAAAAGCGTTTATTTAAAAAGAGGATTCATTCAGTAGATTTATTCAATAGATTGTTCCGATTCATAAATTCGCTCGCGAAATGTTATTTTGAGAAAAGTCGCGAGCTGTTGCTTGGCGAAGATGATATTTGAAGTACGCAGTAAGTATACTTTAATTTGATAATTGCATTGTTGCAATAAATATAGAAGTGATGTTTTAAACGCAAATTACAAAAAAATTAAAATTATTAATTACAATAAAGAGAGAAATTCTTCAAGATAACGCTATTTTAAAAATTCTATTAAATAATCGAAAGGAAGATTTAACTAAAAAATGTACTTTGGTAAGCTGTTTGAAACGAGGATTTTAAATATGAAAAATCTTGTGAGTTGATTTGATGTCAATTTAAAATAAGAAGATATTTAATTACGAGAAACGTTTTGTGGATTCTGCAAGTATTACTTTTAGATTTATTTTTAACTAATATTGAAATATTTGCATCTAGTTTAGGATAGTCCTAATAATTTTTTTGTAAGAGATTTTTACCAGTAATATTTGTTATTTGAGTTCGAAACACTGTCCTTTTAATACATTATCTGTCAAGCACTTTTTGGCCAAACAAACCTTACCAGCGTAGCAATAAACATAACCAGGTAACATCATAAAAATGGAAATTTAATTCCGTAAATTTAAAAATAAGGTAAAGAACAATTGTTTTTTTTATATAATAAGTACTTCTTAGAAATTATTTTATGTTTGAAAGAAACGATGTTGTAAATGCTTTTGTATGAGAGAAAATATTTCATACTGTATAAATGCTTTATGATGTTGTTGTGTTTGGCGGAGTTGGCGCCCATAAACCGACGAATTGAAAACATAACAGGGTAAGTGCTAGTAATATAGCTTGAAATTAAACCTACGTAAAATTTTGATGATTATTAAATTTCGTTCCATTTTTTGTCATTTATTGGGCACTACTGTAGTTAGTCGGTGCATCTTTATTTTGTTATGGGATTCCCACCCCTTTTGAGCAATTCCAAATTTAATAATTTAATACTTTAAACATATGTAATAGTATCCAACACGAATTTCAACTGGTTTTTACTATAGGTATTTAGTAGTTGTCTAGAACTTTGGCCTACTAAATCTATAAATAAAAGCTATTTTGTTGGCTAGCTAAAATTAAAAAAATTCATTTTTATAAATGATATAATAAATTCGTTTCTCTGTTGTTATTTTCCCCGTGCTGATGACCTACAATTGTTGATGGAAATTATCTCTTCTGATGATTGTCAAATTCTACTCTCAAATAAATAGTGTACAGGAGTGATTTTTGGAAAACAAACTTAACTTCTTAGGTTTCCAAATACATCGTTGTATCGTACATTATGATGTTATAACCAATTCATTATACTATCACATTGGTCAAAAGTCATGTCGAGACAAGTCTCTATAAAAGACAGTATTATTCAATGCCCCACTTTTATTTACAGCACATATAAATAACACTGTTAATTCTACTTTTAAAGTTTTAGGATACTAAATGAGAAACGCTAAATCTTTTCTGGAATCCCAAACTTTAATAATGTTGAAGCAAACCAATTGTTTCGTTGTAGGCTTTAATATTGTTTTAATTATTATCTGATTAATTTCATCTGTTATCCTATATAAAGTTTCTTGTTCCTAGACTGTACAGCCCGATTTGGCTATCGTTCTGTTACTAGATTTTGTAAAAATATTTCATAATTCAGATCTATACAAGAGGATGATGATGTTTATTTATTTGGAAAAGGTTAGAAACTTTCCAATGGATTTTCCCGATAATTTTTATGGATTTTACAGTAGTTCCATAAATTAAAATTTTCACTTAATTTAATGAATAACACATCTTCATTTAGAGATTGTGCGTGTGTTTTATTTAATAAAATTATTTAGCACACAAGTAATCCGTTAATATTTTCTTAAGTAGTACATAAAAACGATTTTTAAAAACCTTCTTAGTTAGTTAAATTACGATTAATTGGTTATAATAAAACTTTTACTTACTGTTCGGTAATGATTTCTACCGTGATTTCCAATGTGATAGGTAAATGGTTCAAACTTAGTTTCAGTTAGAATTCGTATTTGTAATTTTGCAAGATTGCGTGGGTTTGTGTACGTCAATTTCATTGGGTTTGCATTTAAAGTTTGATGTTATTGCGCATCGAATATAACTGATAAGTTTTGACATTGCCTTTGAAATAATTATAATCACATTCATTTTAATAGTTTTTGCATAGGTAAAAGCCACTCATATAGCTTGAAGTTTATCGACTAACATATACATCGTTATTCTTGCAAGTGTTTTGAGTTCTAATACGCCGAAGTCTTACGTGACTTTTCCCATGTCTTTTATAATTTCTCGATAGTTTGAGTACTTGGAACGATTAAATTAACTACAAATTGAACAATTTCACTCTGCTTCTTTTTATAGAAAGCGTCCAGTGAATAATCTCAACCCCTTATTTTTAATGAAACGAATAAATTTTTATGCTCCATGGTTTTAATAACGCGTATTATCTAATGACATTCTACATTACTTCCTTCTAAACGTTGATTATGATTATATACAAAAACCCTACATTCTAATTGAATGATTTAAATCTACACAGTAGGCCTTTAATTAAGCGTACTATTTTACACTGCTCTGATATACATGGTGTTTAACATTATCTAAACAATATAAACCCTATGTTTAGAAGTAAATGACGAATTTATCCAATATGCCTTTAAATGAAGCGTATTATTACCCAAAGCTTTCTTATACATGGTGATTAAAATTATTTGATGTCGTTTATTAATTTTTCTACCCTGGTCTAAATTTGAGTATTTTATATATATATATATATATATATATATATATATATAAGGTTAGTTAGAGAAAACGACATAAAGGAGATCCAATTTGATTCACTCGTCCGAAGTTTGTCGAGAAGGCCTCGTGTAGTTTTAAAAAGAGAGGGTTCTTTCTGCAAAGTAAGACTTCGTTTCTAACATCAAGACGCTCAACAGATCGCTTCGGTATGGCAAGTACCTTGATTAGAAGGTTGCAAGCTAGGTTAAGTAGCCTATAATGTTCGGATAATCCCCTACCAAGCGGCTTAGTTTATTTTTTAAGGCCATATTAGTTCTCAATGATTCAACCCGTGTGTTGGAAGTACGTTGAGATGTCCATGGAGGAAAAATCACTCATACAATGGTAGTTTAAAGATTGAAATAATAATCAGATGCTGAAAATATCCGGGTGTAAAGGTTAGTACTTGAATGTGTTATTGACTATATAAAGAACGTACCTACAAATGCATCTGCGTTTAAGTAGAGTTCTTCTGTAGATTTGACTTACAGGACTTTTATATTTGGT